>NIVC01002262.1:27500-35885 GCA_002269645.1 Macrostomum lignano | reverse complement strand
GTACAGGGGATGGGAATTGGAATCCCAATGGACAGGTAGGGGAACCTAGTGAACAGGTAGGGGAATCTGGTGAAGAGGTAGGGGAATCAAGTGAACAGGTAGGGGAATCTGGTGAACAGATAGGGGAATCTGGTGAACAGGTAGGGAAATCTAGTGAACAGGTAGGGGAATCTGGTGAACAGATAGGGGAATCTGGTGAACAGGTAGGGGAATGTAGTGAACAGGTAGGGGAACCTAGTGAACAGGTAGGGGAATCTAGTGAACAGGTAGGGAATCTAGTGAACAGATAGGGAAATCTGGTGAACAGGTAGGTGAATCTAGTGAACAGGTAGGGGAATCTGGTGAACAGGTAAGGGAATCTGGTGAACAGGTAGGGGAATCTGGTGAACAGGTAGGGGAATCTGGTGAACAGGTAGGGGGAATGTGTGAACAGGTAGGGGAACCTAGTGAACAGGTAGGGGAATCTAGTGAACAGATAGGGGAATCTAGTGAACAGGTAGGGGAACCTAGTGAACAGGTAGGGGAATGTAGTGAACAGGTAGGGGAACCTAGTGAACAGGTAGGGGAATCTGGTGAACAGGTAGGCGAATCTGGTGAACAGGTAGGAGAATCTGGTGAACAGGAAGGGGAATGTAGTGAACAGGTCGGGGAATCTAGTGAACAGGTAGGGGAATCTGGTGAACAGGTCGGGGAATCTAGTGAACAGGTAGGGGAATCTGGTGAACAGGTAAGGGAATCTAGTGAACAGGTAGGGGAATCTGGTGAACAGGTAGGGGAATCTGGTGAACAGGTAGGCGAATCTGGTGAACAGGAAGGGGAATGTAGTGAACAGATAGGAGAATGTAGTGAACAGGTCGGGGAATGTAGTGAACAGGTAGGGGAATGTAGTGAACAGGTAGGGGAATCTAGTGAACAGGTAGGGGAATCTGGTGAACAGGTAGGGGAATCTGGTGAACAGGTAGGGGAATCTGGTGAACAGGTAGGGGAATCTGGTGAACAGGTAGGCGAATCTGGTGAACAGGTCGGGGAATCTAGTGAACAGGTAGGGAATCTAGTGAACAGGTAGGGGAATCTGGTGAACAGGTAAGGGAATCTAGTGAACAGGTAGGGGAATCTGGTGAACAGGTAAGGGAATCTGGTGAACAGGTAGGCGAATCTGGTGAACAGGAAGGGGAATGTAGTGAACAGATAGGAGAATGTAGTGAACAGGTCGGGGAATCTATGTAGTGAACAGATAGGGAATGTAGTGAACAGGTAGGGAATCTAGTGAACAGGTAGGGGAATGTAGTGAACAGGTAGGGGAATGTAGTGAACAGGTAGGGGAATGTAGTGAACAGGTAGGGGAATCTAGTGAACAGGTAGGGGAATCTGGTGAACAGGTATTGCAGTCCAATGGAGAGGCAGGACAATCCAATGTACAGCAGAAGAAGGGCATTCCAAGAATCAGTCCGTGTAAAGTCGGTTGCAGTAGCCAGAGGCATCGGCTACTGCAACCAGAAGTCATCGGCAAAATTTTCGTCGCAACAAAAGCTCTGAGATGGAATTAGCGAGCGTTGGAAATCTTCAATAGAAAATTTATTTATCTTCTAAAGTTTTCGTAGAAAACGACTCTTTATCGGATTTAGAGATCACGAAAGAGACTTGAAAATTAATTTTTGACTACAAAAAATAAGTTCCGAGATGCTGGAATTTCTTCTCACTGAAAAATAGATGCAGCGGACATGTCTGGGAAAGGGAGGGACAGGTTGGTTACTCAAAGCGGACAGGTTCAACAATCATTTGGACAGGTAGCTGGGACACTCCAGTAGAAATTTAGGACAATCATCACGAGGACAGGTAAAAGCAATATCAAGCGGACAGGTAAGACAATCAGGTGGACAGGTAGAACAATCAAGTGGACAGGTAAGACAATCAAGTGGACAGGTAGGACAATCAAGTGGACAGGTAAGACAATCAGGTGGACAGTAGGACAATCAATTAGACAGGTAAGACAATCAGGTGGACAGGTAGAACAATCAAGTGGACAGGTAAGACAATCAAGTGGACAGATAGGACAACAGGTCGACAGGTAGGACAATTAAGTGGACAGGTAGGACAATCAGGTGAACAGGTAAAACAATTAAGGTGGACAGATAGGAAAATCATGTGGACAGGTAGGACAAACAGGTGGACAGGTAGGACAATCAAGTGGACAGGTAGGACAAACAGGTCGACAGGTAGGACAATTAAGTGGACAGGTAGGACAAACAGGTCGACAGGTAGGACAATTAAGTGGACAGGTAGGACAATCAGGTGAACAGGTAAAACAATTAAGGTGGACAGATAGAAAAATCATGTGGACAGGTAGGACAATCAGGCGGACAGGTAGGACAATCAGGTGGACAGGTAGGACAATCAGGTTGACAGGTAGGACGCTTCAATGGATAGCATAAGGAAAATCACACGGACAGGTAATACAATGGACAGGTAAGGGCAAGACGAGCGGACAGGCCGGGAATGGACTGAGGTAGCGAGCAGGCTGTGCACCAGGCGGACCCCTCAGCTAGAGGTCGCTGGTGTCCACGCTGTCCATGTCGAACTGCAGGCCGTGTCGCTCCATGAACTGGTGGAATGTGCGCATCTTGTGCTCTTCGTCCTCCAGCGACTTCATGCCGCCGACAGACATGCTCTCCAGCGACACCAGCGAGCGACGACCATCGACGCCGCCGGAAACGCCGAGGTTTCCGCCCTCGTCGAGGCAATCGCTGCTCTCGCTGGATGTCAGGCTGCAGCGAGCGACAGCCCCTGACGGCTGCGGCTGCTGCGTCGGTGGCAGCGGTGGCGAAGGCGGCAAAACCTCGGCGTGCACGCAGACGGCCGCGCTAGTGGCCGAGGCGATGGCCACCGACACCGCGGCAGCGGCGGCGCGCCCCCCGGCCCGGCGACCCGGCTCCACGTGGTTGGGCGCCGCCGATCCCTCATCGTTGTTTCGCTCGTCGTCCTCCGCGGTGGCATCGGAGGCTCCTCCTAGGTCGCCGGAGCCCGCGAGCTGCCGTCCGCAGGCGGGACAGCGGCCACCGCCGCCGCGCCAACGAAGGCCGCCGCCGCCGCCGCCGCTGTCGACTGTCTGTACGAACTTTGAGCTGTACGATCGGCGAACCGACGCAACGTCGGGGTCGTCGCCGACGCAATCGCGGTGATCGACTGGGGTAGCAGACCCGTGGCAGCCGCCGCCAGCGCGACGGCACAGCGCCACCTCGGAGTCGTCGCGATGCGAGCTGGTTGGGTTTTAGTTGGGGAATTAAGACTTATTTTGTTTGTTTGGGGGGCCTTGGGTGCCTACGCAGGTACTCGCTCACACGGGGTGTACAGCGGCACTGACTTTCTCAGCGTCAGGCATGTGCACTCTCTGCACTTTGAGGAGTTGGTTGGCCATGAATGGCGACAAACCCCAGGGCCTCGTGCTTGTAAAACACCCCCTGAGCTCCCTTCTCCCAGAATCCCATTGTCACAGCCGCTACTCACTCGTGCAGGGCATTGTGCTTGTGCGAGCTCTTGGAACTGTTGTAGTTGTTGGAGTGGCCGATGTGGCAGCGGACCTCCTTGGTGGTGGAGAACGCGCTTCTGCTGTTCTTCTCCGGTTTCACCAGGATGATGTACAGCTTCGGGGTGAACAGCAGCACCAGAGCCACGGTGGCGCTGAGGCTCACGGACAGGCAGGTGGCCGTCACCTTGTTCTCGCTGCCGAAGTAGATTGGCACGAAGCTCAGCCAGATGACGCACGTGGTGTACATTGTGAACCCGATGAACTTGGCCTCGTTGAAGTTCTCCGGCAGGTTCCTGGTGCGGATGGCGTAGAGGGTGCACAGCACGATCAGGAAGCCGTCGAAGCCCAGGGGGCCATGACGCCGGTCGGGGTGGTGTTGCAGACCAGCCGGACACGGAATTTCTGCCGATAGTCCAGAACGGCGTCCGGCCTCTCCCAGACGAGCATCCCGACGATGATGCCGAGCTCGACGCTGATGAGGAAGCAGGTGATCACGATCTGGGAGCCGGTGTTGAGGAAGCGCGGCTTCCTGGTCATGATCTTCTTCTTGCTGCCAGCCAGAATCCTGGCGATGCGGTTGGTCTTGGTGACTAGGGCACCGTAGATGAAGGAGAGGCTGAGGCCGGGCAGGGCGCGGGACAGGTAGCAGGAGACTACAGTGGGCCGGTGCACCAGGCCGAAGGTGGTGAGGTACGACAGTAGAATGCCGAACAGGATGAACAGCATGAGCTCTCGGGTGGACGCCTTCACCACCGGGGTGTTGTAGTACTTGAAGATGATGAACACCACCCACAGGGTGACCAGCGAGCCCAGGCAGCTGAAGGCCACCGCCACAATTGCCTCGGTGTCGCGCCAGCGTAGATAGTCAATTGGGATCTGCTCACAGGCTGGAGATGCGGTGGGAGATGGGATAAATATGACTGGGAGATGGGATAGAAATGACTGGGTGATGGGATAGAAATGACTGGGTGATGGGATAGAAATGACTGGGAGATGGGATAAATATGACTGGGAGATGGGATAAGTATGACTGGGAGATGGGATAAATATGACTGGGAGATGGGACATTTACAAACATGGCTGCTCACCTGTCTGGTTCCAGTTGGGCCGGGTCCCGTTCTCACACTTCGTGCACTGCTCCTCGCCGAACTCCTTCGTCACCACCGACATGTCGTCGCAGGATTTGCACCTCCAGCAGCACTTTTTTCGTTTGGTGGCCACAACCTGGTGGATGGTTAGGATTAGAGGCTACATTTTCACGCGGGATATGGCCGATATGTATCGAAATATATTCTAATGCCGATATGTATCGAAATATATTCTAGTGCCGATATGTATCGAAATATATTCTAATGCCAATATGTATCGAAATATATTCTAGTGCCGATATGTATCGAAATATATTCTAGTGCCGGGTTGATGTATTTTTTCGCCGATTTGTATCGAACTGCTCTTGCTCGTAAGCACTATAGTGCCATCTAAGAAGAAGAAGAAGAAGCCCTATCCGTGCCGAACCGCTGCTTGAACTAAAATTAGCTCAATATAATACATTTAGCTCTCTGGACATGTCTGGGAGCAGAGCGGCAATTAAGGCTAAGCAACTCAATCCGTATCGGATGTCAGATTACCTGCGGCTCAGTCTGTACTTACCCACCTGGCAGGGAGGGGGCACAAAGAGAGAATGAAAGCATACCGGTATTAGACAAAGCCGAGACACGCGGGGAATTAAAGGGTTGATTTTTCCTTGTTAGTTCAAGCTATTGCTCGCTTAACTGACATCGTTTCATGGGAAGTTTTCGAAACCAGCGTATGAAAGAGAGGATTGAGATGTCTTGATTTGCAAGTCCTTGAAAAAGACGAAAAAATATCAGCGATCATTAGTTTGATTTATTGATTGACTGATTGATTGATTGATTGATTGATTGATTGATTAATTGATTGATTGACTGAGTGATTGATTGATTGATTGATTGAGTGATTGATTGATTGATTGATTAATTGGTTGATTCATTGATTGATTGACTGATTGATTGATTGATTGATTGATTGACTGAGTGATTGATTGATTGATTGATTGATTGATTGATTGATTAATTAAGTAATTGGGTGATTGATTGATTGATTGATTGATTGATTGATTGATTGATTGATTGATTGATTGATTGATTGATTGATTGACTGAGTGATTGATTGATTGATTGATTGATTGGTTGATTGATTGATTGATTGACTGATTGATTGATTGATTGATTGACTGAGTGATTGATTAATTGATTGATTGATTGATTGATTGATTGATTAATTGAGTAATTGGGTGATTGATTGAGTAATTGGGTGATTGATTGATTGATTGATTGATTGGTCGGTTGATTGATTGATTGATTGATTGATTGATTGATTGATTGATTGATTGATTGATTGATTGATTGATTGGTTGGTTGATTGATTGATTGATTGACTGATTGGTTGAGTTTGATCAACAGATTGATTTATTGCTGGTTCAATAAGAGATTGATTTCTCTCATGCCCTAGCTGTCACCACTATAATAATTAGGGCTTCAAAATCCTAAGTTCCTAAGCCTTCGATTATCGAAATAACTTTATACGCTGCAGAAGCGAAGCAACAGACATGTTGAGGGCGAGCCAAACTACACAGGAATCCGTTAGATAAAAATGCATTTGATCTGAGGCGAGAACGGATGGAGGCAAAATAATGTTTATATTACCGCCGGGGAACAGAAGGAGGCGGATCCCGCCGAAGCGGGAAGACTTTAATTAGCAGGGGATAAAAAGGTGCACTGCGGCGGGTCAGTCTTGCAGATGCCGAAATTCTCCCACTCCACGAAATCCCCTAAGAAGCGATAAGAGCCCGAATAGCCGCGGCCGGGGGCAGGGAGAGGAGAAATGGGAAAATGGGAGAAATATCCCTCCCATGATGATGGCTGGGGCACTCGTGGCTGCTAATTCACTCACCGGGTATCCCTGTCAGCTCCAATGTGCCAAAAGTCGGGGGCGCCCATTAGGCGGGATCCCATTTTCTCGGACTCTCCCGGCCGGCTGTCCGACTGGCTGCTCTTTCGCATTTCTCCGGGATCGGGAGCCGCCGGAGAGAACTCCCCCACCCAACTCTCAGCCACTTGATCCCAGCGCCAGGGACTGAGGCGGCTTCCGAGAGCCATCTGTAGGTGCTCAGCTGGTCTGAACCGAAATATTCAAATCCCAATAGGATCTCATGCGCCAAACCCCCTCACACTCAGATCCCAATCTAAATCCATACACTAAGATCCCATTCTAAATCCCCACGCACTCAGATCCCATTCTAAATCCCACACACTCAGATCCCATTCTAAATCCTCACACACTCAGATACCATTCTACGAGATTCGTAAATATCGTAAATCTCACACACTAAGATCCAAATCAAAATCCTCCACACTCAGATCCCAATCTAAATCCCCTGCACTCAGATCCCCATCTTTCAATTCCTAGCAGTTAAATCCCTGCTCTAAATCCTCAAGACAAGGCCTTACGCTCAAAATTCCAATATTCAAATTCCATAATCGAAATCCAAAATCCCAGTCAGATCCCGAATCCCAGTCGGATCCCGAATCCCAGTCAGATCCCGAATACCATTCGATCCCGAATCCCAGTCGGTCGAACTCACCCTGATCTCTCCGACTTTGCACGGCGCCCGGCAGTAGGACTGGATGCTGGGCCGGCCCTTTGGCCACCTGATGAGGGACTGGTCTATTTGAATTTGGCTGCTGTTGGCCGTCTGGCCCGCCCAGTTGCCGACCTGCATGTACTCGTAGTAGTAGCCGGAGCTGTTGCCCTTCTTCACCTTCTGGTAGTTGAGGATCTCGTATCTGTGGGGTGGCGGATTTTATGGCAGACTCGGTTGCCAGAATCTGCGGCTGGGTCGGTGATGAGGTTGCTGGGAAGCAGGGACTCGCGGTGGCGCCAAGTTTATTGAGTTAATCAGTTAGTAATAAAAAAAAATAAAAGCAGAGTTGGTCGCGGTTAGTGCGCAGCGTAACGTAAAAATTTATTCGAGCTTGTGGACTTTCAAGCTTGTAAAGTTTCGAGTTTGTGAAGTTTTTAACCTGTGAAGATTCGAGCTTGTGAACTTTCCAGCTTGTGAAGTTTCGAGTTTGTGAATTTTTTAACCTGTGAAGATTCGAGTTTGTTGAGGTTCGATTTTGTGAAGGTTTGAGTTTGTGAACGTTCGAGTTTGTGAAGGTTCGAGTTTGTGAAGGTTCGAGTTTGTGAAGGTTCGAGTTTGTGAAGGTTCGAGTTTGTGAAGTTTTGAGTTTATGGACTTTCGAGTTTGTGAACTTTCGAGTTTGTGAACGTTCGAGTTTGTGAAGGTTCGAGTTTGTGAAGGTTCGAGTTTGTGAAGTTTCGAGCTTGTGAACTTTCGAGTCTGTGAAGTTTCGAGCTTGATCTTCAACATGCACCGCAGGTCATTAAGCAAAGCCGTGTTCACCTGCCGGGTGGGTCGCCTTTCTCATCGAAGGCCAGCCTCTCATTGGTGTACGTGAGGAAGTTAGTCCGCATCAGCTTCTCAAGCAGCAGGGTGCCGTTGACCGGCAGGAAACCCTGACACGGCCCGGGCGCTCCCGAGCAGATATTCAGGTGAAGGTCGTGCAGCGCGTGCGCCACCGTCCAAGCAGCATTGACCACCAAGCCGAGCTTCGTGTCCTGCCTGAAGCCCTTGCTGAGGTCCTCGGAGCCTGGGGTGAAGGGTTGGAGCTGGGATATGCAAGTGCTTTCCTGGTAATTCCAATTCTGTAGATGCTTATCTAATTTTGTAGATGCTTATCTTATTCTGTAGATGCTTATCTAATTCTGTAGATGCC
>NIVC01002262.1:0-20000 GCA_002269645.1 Macrostomum lignano | reverse complement strand
GCACTATCCCATGAGCGCGCACTATTTTAAGCGCGCACTATCCATGAGCGCGCACTATCCCATGAGCGCGCACTATCCTAAGCGCGCACTATCCCATGAGCGCGCACTATTTTAAGCGCGCACTATCCCATGAGCGCGCACTATCCCATGAGCGCGCACTATCCCATGAGCGCGCATTATCCTAAGCGCGCACTATCCCATGAGCGCGCACTATTTTAAGCGCGCACTATCCCATGAGCGCGCACTATCCTATGCGTGCACTAACGTGAGCGCGCACTTTCCTAAGCGCGCACTATCCTAAGCGCGCACTATCCCATGAGCGCGCACTATCCTAAGCGCGCACTATTCTAAGCGCGTAGTTTTATTTTTTCTAAATGTGGCACAAGAGGGCCTTGAGATGCTGCACAGTTTTGATGAGGTTAATGGACAAGTGTGCCATTGCGCCGGCACTATATGAAAATTCGCATTGGTTTGTGCGGCTACTAGCTAACATGAAGTTCCTTACTGACCTGGATCACCAGCTAGACTTCAACCAGACCCATGCACTGGGGTTCTTCAAGTTAAGAATTTATTTCATCGGATGGCCGCTGGAGTCGAGTCAGTTATCAGTGTCAGCCCCGTCTGACAGATCGGCAATTAAAATCCTTGGCTGGCGTGTCGTCAGGGTGTGGATGGGGCGGGCCGCCTCGCTTCACACCCACTCCTTCTCAGTCCAAAAGATGCCCCAAGTACGCTCGGACTGTCGGGTGGGGGGGGGGAGGGCGCTAATCCTCTTGCGGGGAAGTTCTTCAAAGTTTTGGCCTGATTGGGAGTTTTTCCAGTTTCATTGCTGCTTGACCTGTCGATTTCAGTTTGAAAAAAGATATTCTTGCGTGATGGAACTGATTGGTAGCCTTATAAGGCTCTGAGTCGCTTTGTGAATATTCTGTAAATCACTGTTTGTATCTGTGAATCTATATAAGTCACTTTGAGCCAGTGTGAACTACTGTGGACCACTGCAAATCTTTTTGAACCATTGTGAACCATTGTGAACCATTGTGAAACCACTGTGAACCACTGTGAATCTCTGTGAACCATTGTGAGCATTTTTTAAATCTCTGTGAACCACTATGAACCACTGTGAATCTCTGTGAACCATTGTGAGCGACTGTAAATCTCTGTGAACCATTCTGAACCACTGTGAATCGCTGTGAACCTTTGTGAGCCACTATAAATCTGTGAGCCGCTGTGAACGATCGTGAATCTATGTGACCCGTTGGGAGCCCCTGTGAATCTCTGTGAACCATTGTGAGCCACTATGAACCACTGTGAGCCATTGTGAACTACTTTAAACCATTGTGAATCAGTGTGAATCACTGTGAACCACTGTGAATCTCTGTGAACCATGGTGAACCATTGTGAATCTCTGTGAACCATTGTGAGCCAATGTGAATTTCTGTGAATAATTGTGAGCCACTGTAAATCTCTGTGAACCATGTGAATCTGGGACTGTTTTTGAAAATAAAAAGCCAGTTTCGCTTCGCCAACGCCTGTCATTGAGAAAAGGCGGCGATCACCCAGAGACAGGGGGTTTCCCACACTTCCTGGCTTGGCCACACGAGCTCTCCTTTGTTTTGCTGGCATTTCTCTTGCCCAGGCGCTGCTTCATCTCAAAAACTGCAACAACCAGCAGTCGGGATTTGGCTTCCCTTTTCCTCCCCGCTCTGGCTGACAGGTGGGTGACGACCCGAATCCCATCCGACCCTCCCCCCCCCGGCTGTCTCATCTGACATGGGAACGGGGAGATTTCATCTCTCGGCTTCCCATTTTCACCTTAGCAATTTTTTCACCGAGCTCACAAATGGCTTCTGTTCTGCTGCTCTGGGCAAAGAAACATTGAGCAATAGATCGCTATAGGACATCTGTAGTTGCACCGAATGTGAATGGAGATCTATCCACCTTGAGATCTATCCACCTTGAGATCTATCAATCTTGAGACCTATCCACCTTGAGATCTATCCATCTTGAGATCTATCCATCTTGAGACCTATCCACCTTGAGATCTATCCACCTTGAGATCTATCCACCTTGAGACCTATCCACCTTGAGATCTATCCACCTTGAGTTCTATCCACCTCTAGATCTATCCACCTTGAGATCTATCCACCTTGAGATCTATCCACCTTGAGATCTATCCACCTTGAGATCTATCCACCTTGAGATCTATCCACCTTGAGATCTATCCACCTTGAGATCTATCCACCTTGAGATATATCCACCTTAAGATCTATCCACTTGGAGATCTATTCACATGGAGATCTATCCACCTTGAGATCTATCCACCTTGAGATCTATCCACCTTGAGATCTATCCACCTTGAGATCTATTCACGTGGAGATCTATCCACCTCGAGATCTATCTACCTTGAGATCTATCCACCTTAAGATCTATCCACCTTGAGATCTATCCACCTTGAGATCTATCCACCTTGAGACCTATCCACCTTGAGATCTATCCACATGGAGATCTATCCACCTTAAGATCTATCCAGCTTGAGATCTATCCACCATGAGATCTATCCACCTTGAGATCTATCCACCTTGAAATCTATCCACCTTGAGATATATCCACCTTAAGATCTATCCAGCTTGAGATCTATCCACCATGAGATCTATCCACCATGAGATCTATCCACCTCGAGATCTATCCACTTTGAGATCTATCTACCTTGAGATATATCCACCTTGAGATATATCCACCTTGAGACCTATCCACCTTGAGATATATCCACCTTGAGATCTATCCACCTTGAGTTCTATCCACCTCTAGATCTATCCTTATTGAGACCCACCCAGTTTTAAACTCAACTCAAAGATCCACATGACTTTCAAGGTCAATAAAAATGCAGAAAATTCTCTATGCTTCCGCAAGAACACCAAATTTCACATGTATACCTCATTTTCAGTTTTCCCCAATCAACGCAGTTTTAATTACTGACAGCAGCTCATGAATACAGTTCAATTATCCCAAATTTTTCTGCATCACTAAAGCAAGCCTCCAGAGTACAGCTCTGCTACTCTCTTCCCAAAGCAAGAGGATACGATGAATTTCGTCTGGCAGCTGAATTATGATCAGCTTGTGGCTCACCTCTGCGCCCCCCTCCCTGCCGGCTCATGTCTCTAACCGTGTGGCAATGCCCCAGCCGTTAGTTTAAATTATCATCCCAACTCTGCTTTAGCCATGAAGGCTTCTGTACTCGTATTGCTTGCATAGACTGTTGGGGCTGGCGCAATTGTATCCATTCGTTACGAAACGCATGGTTACAATTTATTGGCTAATTAGTTGAAGTTTTTAATATTCACATATATATTGTGATAGACATCGGGATAGACATTGTGATAGACATTTGATAGACATTGTGATATAAACATCGGGGTAGACATTGTGATAGACATTGGGATAGACATTGTGATAGACATTGGGATAGACATTGTGATAGACATTTGGATAGACATCGGGATAGACATTGGGATAGACATTGTGATAGACATTGTGAGATAGACATCGCGGTAGACATTGTGATAGACATTGAGATAGACATTGGGATAGACATTGTGATAGACATTGGGATAGACATCGGGATAGACATTGTGATAGACATTGTGAGATAGACATCGGGGTAGACATTGTGATAGACATTGGGATAGACATCGGGATAGACATTGTGATAAACATTGTGAGATAGACATCGGGGTAGACATTGTGATAGACATTGGGACAGACATTGGGATAGACATTGTGATAGACATTGTGATAGACATTGGGATAGACATTGTGAGAGACATTGGGATAGACATCGGGATAGACATTGTGATAAACATTGTGAGATAGACATCGGGTAGACATTGTGATAGACATTGGGATAGACATTGGGATAGACATTGTGATAGACATTGTAAGATAGACATCGGGTAGAAATTGTGATAGACATTGGGATAGACATCGGGATAGACATTGTGTTAGACATTGTGAGATAGACATCGGGGTAGAAATTGTGATAGACATTGGGATAGACATCGGGATAGACATTGTGTTAGACATTAGGAGTTTTTTGTTAGAAGCAGGGGCTGCTTGTACCCTTGTGCACTTTAAGCGACATTGCCACACAACCGGCGAGAGCCATTCCGCCGGCTGCCCTAAACAGGCACACAAGCGCGCGGATGCGTACGCAGGCCACCCTCTCACACAGGGATGTACAGCGGCCCAGACTTTCTCATTGTCAGACATCTAAGGCAAGCGTAGAATCGAACTCCGGGCACTTCAGCGCTCACCTGCCAAAAATGACGAACCCGTGCTGAGCATAGTTGAGCTCCTTGATCACCTGGAACAGCATCCGCACCGTCTCGCCCTCGCAGAAGCAGAGCACCACCTTGGCGCGCTTCTCGCCCTCCTCAGACGAGTTAAAGAGGCTGTGCGCCAGGTCCTGGAACTTGGCCAGCGGCTCGGCGCTGGAGATGTGCTTCTCCTGGTCGATGCAGATGCTGTGCTCGCCGCGGTTGTCGTTGTCGATGAGCTCCTTGATCTTGCGGATGCCGCCGGCGCCGTAGTTGCCCTCGGTGTGCAGCAGCGAGACGTAGTTCCAGCCCATCTGCCGGACAACGTCGAACATCGCCGTGGCCTGGAACGTGTCGGACGCCACGACGCGCAGGAAGTACTTGTACACGTCCTTCTTGCTGAGGTCGGTCGAGGTGGCCGAGTAGCCGATCTGGGGGATCTTGAACAGCTGCAGCAGGTTCTGCACCTGGATGGTGACGTCGGAGCCGCCGGGGCCGATCAGCGCGGCGATGGGCTGCGTGTTGTTGCCGACGTCCTCGCAGTTGCCGAGGCGGTCGCCCCGGCTGCCGGCCAGGTGGCGGTCGGCGTGCGCCAGGCTGTTCCTGATGAAGTCGATGCTCTGCTCCAGCGCGATTGGCGCGTACCAGCAGCTGTCGCGGATGTCCAGGCCGATCCTCAGCCCAGGCAGGATGCTGGAGTCGGCGTTGATCTCCCTGATGGTCTTCATCAGCACCTCGACCCGGTGCATGCCGTAGTGCTCGCGGACCCGGCCGCACTTGCGCACGTAGGTGTCCTGGCCGGTGGGGCTCTCGTGGATGGGGAACAGCGCGCCGACCATGATGTCGCCTGGGAGTCTGGCGATGGCGCGCCGCCTCTCCGCCGAGCAGAACCGAGGGGACAGCAGCAGCAGCAGTAGGAGCAGCAAAAAAGGTGCCGAAGTGCTTGCATTAGATTTTTTTAAAGTGTATTTCCGAATTCAAGAACAGCTGAAGGTCAATGCAGAGCTGGAAGCGGCAGGAGTGGCCATGAGGTGT
This sequence comes from Macrostomum lignano, assembly GCA_002269645.1. NCBI lineage: Eukaryota > Metazoa > Platyhelminthes > Macrostomidae > Macrostomum > Macrostomum lignano. The sequence goes on along the minus strand of NIVC01002262.1, from coordinate 14,652 downwards.
TGGAGTCGCCGCAGCCGGTGCAGCTCTGGATAAGGAAAGCAGTGGAGCTGCTGGCGTCTCACTGTTGGATACTTGCGATGAAAGTAGCATTTCTAGGAGTCACCGCAGGCAGCCGCTGGGTCGCCCATTGGTTGAGAGGCGAAGTCAGCCAATGGAAATGGGGTGCTGGCACAGTACATGTGCAGATATTAAGAAGCGAGACTGTGTTGGTATATTCAGTGGTATTTTGCGAATCTGTTTAAGGCGTCTGAAGTTTACATTAACATTAGCCCCCTGATCCTTACTAAGAATAATCATAATGTCTTCATTACAAGCAACATACTAATAAAAAACTTCTCAAGTCTACTCTAATATCAATTAAAAAGTACAACTCACCTCCTTGGTCCTAAGGTACATTCTAAAGTCTTCCTTAGATTCATGTCTAAAGATACACTCCTACATCCACACTAAATCTATGCCTAAAGTCCTCCTTAAGATCCGGAAAGATCCCTTCCTAATGATCCATTCCTAAAGATCCATTCCTAAAGATCCATTCCTAAAGATCCATTCCTAAAGATCCATTCCTAGAGATCCATTCCTACAGATCCATTCCTCCAGATCCATTTCTAATGATCCATTCCTAAAGATCCATTCCTAAAGATCCATTCCTAAAGATCCATTCCTAAAGATCCATTCCTAGAGATCCATTCCTCCAGATCCATTCCTCCAGATCCATTCCTACAGATCCATTCCTACAGATCCATTCCTACAGATCCATTCCTACAGATCCATTCCTACAGATCCATTCCTACAGATCCATTCCTCCAGATCCATTCCTAGGGATCCATTCCTACAGATCCATTCCTAGGGATCCATTCCTACAGATCCATTCCTCCAGATCCATTCCTAGGGATCCATTCCTACAGATCCATTCCTCCAGATCCATTCCTAGGGATCCATTCCTACAGATCCATTCCTCCAGATCCATTCCTAGGGATCCATTCCTACAGATCCATTCCTAAAGATCCATTCCTAAAGATCCATTCCTAAAGATCCATTCCTAAAGATCCATTCCTAGAGATCCATTCCTAAAGATCCATTCCTAGAGATCCATTCCTAAAGATCCATTCCTAAAGATCCATTCCTAAAGATCCATTCCTAGGGATCCATTCCTAAAGATCCATTCCTAGGGATCCATTCCTACAGATCCATTCCTCCAGATCCATTTCTAGGGATCCATTCCTACAGATCCATTCCTACAGATCCATTCCTACAGATCCATTCCTACAGATCCATTCCTACAGATCCATTCCTCCAGATCCATTCCTAGGGATCCATTCCTACAGATCCATTCCTACAGATCCATTCCTCCAGATCCATTCCTAGGGATCCATTCCTACAGATCCATTCCTAGGGATCCATTCCTACAGATCCATTCCTCCAGATCCATTCCTAGGGATCCATTCCTACAGATCCATTCCTCCAGATCCATTCCTAGGGATCCATTCCTACAGATCCATTCCTCCAGATCCATTCCTAGGGATCCATTCCTCCAGATCCATTCCTAGGGATCCATTCCTACAGATCCATTCCTAAAGATCCATTCCTAAAGATCCATTCCTAAAGATCCATTCCTAAAGATCCATTCCTAGAGATCCATTCCTACAGATCCATTCCTCCAGATCCATTCCTCCAGATCCATTTCTAGGGATCCATTCCTACAGATCCATTCCTACAGATCCATTCCTACAGATCCATTCCTACAGATCCATTCCTAGGGATCCATTCCTACAGATCCATTCCTAGGGATCCATTCCTACAGATCCATTCCTACAGATCCATTCCTCCAGATCCATTCCTAGGGATCCATTCCTACAGATCCATTTCTAGGGATCCATTCCTACAGATCCATTCCTACAGATCCATTCCTCCAGATCCATTCCTAGGGATCCATTCCTACAGATCCATTCCTAGGGATCCATTCCTACAGATCCATTCCTCCAGATCCATTCCTAGGGATCCATTCCTACAGATCCATTCCTCCAGATCCATTCCTAGGGATCCATTCCTACAGATCCATTCCTCCAGATCCATTCCTAGGGATCCATTCCTACAGATCCATTCCTAAAGATCCATTTCTAGGGATCCATTCCTACAGATCCATTCCTACAGATCCATTCCTACAGATCCATTCCTACAGATCCATTCCTAGGGATCCATTCCTACAGATCCATTCCTAGGGATCCATTCCTAAAGATTCATTCTTGAAGCCAAGCTTCGAAGGTCCACTCTCTAGAGTTTGATCCTACAAGCCCCTATAAGTTGGCGCGCTTCTCAACCCCCATTTTTCATCTGCATTGACTTTTCAACTTTTAGATCTACAATGTCAGTGGGCAAACATACGCATGCAAGAAGTCTGCAGTTCCCAAAAGGTTGCCGCTTCATTTCCCCTCTCATAGCGGCTGCTCCCAGTCCCCTTGCTGCCCAATTTTGGGTCTCGTCGTCATTGTCCAGACGGGGCTGTCTCGGGTCGGATTCAAGGGCCTGGCGGCTGCTGGCAACCCGAGATGCCGAGCCAGAGGGGGGGGGGCTGCATAGCCTGTTCAGTTCTCACTGGGATTCGGGCATAAGGATGAGAAAGTTATTGACACTGTAGTTGAGTTCAGATGCACCTCTTCTCACTTGTACCCCCCTGTCTGACACATCTTTGCTCGGCAAATTTCTCTCCCTTCTGTCTGCTCCCCTCTGCTTCTCATGTCTCATTTATTCCGAACTTATAACTCCCACAATAACCTCCATCCTATACCCTCTCCTCTCCAACCTGTACCCTCTCCTCTCAATCCTATACCCTCCTCTCCATCATATACCCTCTTGTCTCCATCCTATACCCTCTCTTCTCCATCTTATACCCTCTTCTGCAATCAGCCCCCTTTTTGATACCCTCTGCTACCCTCTACCTCTCCAACCTACGCTCTTTTCTGCCCTACCCTTCCTCCACCTCCTCAATAATCTTTTTTTAATCCTTTTCTTTGTTCACTTTGAGCTTCAAAAGCTCCAAAATGGAATTTTTCAGCTTCAAAATATGCCCCACAATTTTACACTAACAAACAGGCCACTTTGAAACGCTATCTTTAATGGAAAATACTGTCTCAAACGGGAATGTAGTCAAGCAGCCTTCTGAGATGGGATTTAATCTATCTCGATAAGCTGAGCCTCGACCAAGGCTTGACTGCCTGTTTCTTCCATTCCTCCCCCCACAAAGCCAGTGTTTGCAGATCGGGACACGGCGATGGCCAGACCAGCAGTCGCTGCGCTCAGGAGATCCGTGATGCCGCATTCCAGCCTCCCTCGTTCCAGCCTCTCTCTAATCCCGGAGCGATTACGCACCAGCGGCCTATTTGCTGTGCATTTTAAGGCCTCTTTATTTCCCGCGCCCAGTTACTACTGAGCTCAAACCTGACGGTCCGCAGTGATTTTATGGCAGTTTACTATTATTTCTCCATCTTTGCTATCTGCTTCCTTTGCGCGGGAGGCTGGCTTGAAGGAACGTACAGTATCGGTGTACTTTTTTATAAACATTCTTAACCGAAGAGTACATACATACAAGCAGGCGTGTCGCCACCGGGGGGGGAACAGGGTGGACATGTCCCCCCCCCAGTAAAAAGCTATGGGGGGACATGCCAATTCTTTGTCCCCCTCACCCCACCTTGTGACTCGTTGTGGTAATCAATAATTTTTCTTTCAGGGCGCCAAAATGGAGCGCCTTCGGCGCCAAAATGAGTGCCTGCAGCGCTAAATGAGTGCCTGTGGCGCCAAAATGAGTGCCTGCAGCGCTAAATGAGTGCCTGCGGCGCTAAAATGAGTGCCTGCAGCGCTAAATGAGTGCCTATGGCGCCAAAATGAGTGCCTGCGGCGCTAAAATGAGTGCCTGCAGCGCTAAAATGAGTGCCTGCGGCGCTAAAATGAGTGCCTGCAGCGCTAAATGAGTGCCTATGGCGCCAAAATGAGTGCCTGCGGCGCTAAAATGAGTGCCTGCGGCGCTAAAATGAGTGCCTGCAGCGCTAAAATGAGTGCCTGCGGCGCTAAAATGAGTGCCTGCAGCGCTAAATGAGTGCCTGCAGCGCTAAATGAGTGCCTGCAGCGCTAAATGAGTGCCTGCGGCGCTAAAATGAGTGCCTGCAGCGCTAAATGAGTGCCTATGGCGCCAAAATGAGTGCCTGCGGCGCTAAAATGAGTGCCTGCGGCGCTAAAATGAGTGCCTGCAGCGCTAAAATGAGTGCCTGCGGCGCTAAAATGAGTGCCTGCAGCGCTAAATGAGTGCCTGCAGCGCTAAATGAGTGCCTATGGCGCCAAAATGAGTGCCTGCGGCGCTAAAATGAGTGCCTGCGGCGCTAAAATGAGTGCCTGCAGCGCTAAAATGAGTGCCTGCGGCGCTAAAATGAGTGCCTGCAGCGCTAAATGAGTGCCTGCAGCGCTAAATGAGTGCCTGCAGCGCTAAATGAGTGCCTGCGGCGCTAAAATGAGTGCCTGCAGCGCTAAATGAGTGCCTGCAGCGCTAAATGAGTGCCTGCGGCGCCAAAATGAGTGCCTGAGGCACCAAAATGAGCGCTGACAACACCGATTCTCAAAATAATGGAAATGTAGGAATTTAGTCATGTTCATGTTGAATTCTTGGCTTTGCCCCCCCCCCCCACCATAAAATACATGGCGACGCCCCTGCATACAGGAGTGCAAAATCAATATTTGCAGGCCTGCGCACCCCCTGGTTCAACGCCTTCACTGACATCGTCTAACACAATCTGCGTTGAGGAAGTTCTGCCCATCCCGCTGACTCCTGAGCACAGACGAGTGCGCCAGTACTGTACGCAGGCACTTACTCATCAGGCATGTACACTCTGTGCCCTGGGGGTTGGCCTTCATGGCCTTCGATCCTGAGCTCATCCTGACCGATCCTGACCAGTCATATTATAAGAAAGAAGACAAAAACATAACTAAATTCTGATGATAATAGACTGGAGGCATTATTGAGATGTTTAAGGGTAAAAGAGAAAATGCAATGCTGAATGGATTCTGTGAAGTGAACACTAATTAACTTTACGCCAGTAAGCCTGCATAAATAATGATCAGGCCGCGTATGATTAGGGAATAATCTTCTTTTGTAGCGAGCGAATATCTGCACAAATTTGCTCCGAGAACATACAGAACTTCATTAACTGAGGCATTGATAAGACCTTTGCAGACAGTGCGGGTATCAGAGGGACATGGCGCATTGGAGCAGGGAGAAGCTGAGGGTGCTAGGGAGAATCTGAAGGTGACAGCTGAGGGTGCTAGGGAGAATCTGAAGGTGGCAGCTGAGGGTGCTATGGAGAATCTGAAGGTGACAGCTGAGGGTGCTAGGGAGAATCTGAAGGTGACAGCTGAGGGTGCTATGGAGAAGCTGAAGATGACAGTTGAGGGTGCTAGGGAGAATCTGAAGGTGACAGCCGGGAGAAAGGACGCCAGAAAAAGGAAGACTGCTTGCTTACTAATTTTTATCAACTTGAAGCAGCTATTTTACATAAAATATTACAATCGTCTTTTACCGTTGCCACCAAACAAATCACGATATCAATGCGCGTACACAGACTCAAATTTATTATTTATTTTTATTGATTACACCTTCCCTTAATGGCCAGATGTGCAACCGACAGCTCAGCCGCAGCTATTGAACGGCGCATCTGAAGGCTGCGTACGGCTGTTCAGTCCAATGTCTGGGGGGGTCGCCACACACAGCCTCAATTACCCCAGCTAATGCTGGCACCCATTTTACAGCTGGGTGAACTGAAGCAATGCAGAGTTAATTGTCTTGCTCAATGACACAAATTGTTCCGAGTGGGATCGGGAAACGAACCCCCGACCTTCAAGTCAGGAATCCGACGCTCTAACGCCACTAGGCTGCAACCCCTCTAGGCTAAAAGATAAAAAAAATTGAATCTGCCGCGACAGACAGCAAAACGCGAGGACTCATGTTTTCAAGCGTGTCGTGTGTGATTTAAGTATAATAATAATAATAATAATAATAATAATATTTTTATTATTTAAAAGCGCTCATCTACAGCAAAAGATGTTAAACTGTTTGTTAATAATTTTAATAACGGCAGATTGCAGAACTGAGGGGAGGAGGGAGAAGGCAGCAGCAGCAGCAGGTGGTCTGCAGTACGCGATGCGGGCTAGTTATATTGAGGAGCACGGATAGAGAAAGAAAGTGAAAATAAAACTTTCCAATTACACAAACGAATAACAATTAATCAATTTTTATAAGCAGGCCATGCGTTCGGGCAATGCAAGACACACAGAAAAGAAGCAGAAAGGCTGCACTTCCAAGCAATGAATAATTAATAGCATTATAGTTAGTAATGGACAAAAAACAATGGGAGACAACGGCTCAGGTTAAGGCCAATACTAATTAAAATATTTAAAGTTAACTATTCTTAATAACGCTAGTCAAATTGCTTCACCCGGCAGAAGAATGGATGCGCTGATTATAACAAAATAAGCGACAATAATGACAGCTATAACTAAAATTGGGGGGGGGGGGTGAAAAGTTCGGTAAATATAGCTATTATATATAAGACTCGGTAGCCAAGCGGGAGCCGGGTGAGTTCTCCCCCCCCCCTACTAGGCAGTAGTCAGGTCAGGTTTCTCATTTCGGATTAATTCCACCCGGCAACCGCATAGCAACGCGAGGAGAGGGTATAAGAGAGAGAAATTCACGAACTAAAAGTGAAGCTACAGAGCACATGCATCAGTTGAAATCAGTAATTAAAACAATGATTAATAAACAGGCCGGTACACATCATATTTACTCCTACTAAAAGTTAATAGGCGAGGTCCAACAAGCTGGTCAAGCCGAATTTAGCCTGCAAGAAGAAAATGTAATAATCGGAGTCAATTGCAGCAGCAGATACGGAAATAGAAGCGCATACTCAATCAGAGAACACTGCTCACTTATTTGGGGGGTGAACGGGCACACAAACGGGCACTGGCTACACTACGCACTAGAAAAAGTTTTCAATCAAAGATGAGCGCAAAAAATGTTAATTACTTTCTTTAAAAAAATAATAACGCAGCTGGATGCATACAGAGGACAGCAGTGTGCGAGCAGTGCAAGCATTTGGGGGGGGGGGGGCTCGGGCCAATACCGGGACAAGGCAGTGTGAAATATAATATTTATATATATGGAGCATAGCATTGTATAAGTTCGGCATAAAATATTAACCAACGAGTTTAAATTTTGGTCGCGCCATCGTCACACACGAAGAATTTTAGAATCAAGCGATGCAGTAGGGAGGAGGAAGCTGATCAAATCGGGCAAGTCAGTGGCCGCCGTCTTGGCCGCCGCCAACCGCCCAGTGGTTGGTCCAGGGCACGCCTGACAGGCCTGAGGACCAGGGCGTGTAGGGAGCCGGGGCGGCGCACTGCGGATTGCCGAACTGCGGCTGCTGCTGTTGCAGCTGCTGATGCGGCATCTGTTGCTGCTGAGTGTGATGATACAGCGGGTGCTGTAACGGAGGCGGCGGCTGCATTAACAGCGGCGGTGGCGGCATCATATGCTGGTGATGAGGAGGAAAGAAAGGCGGCTGATAATTTTGCGGCTGCTGCTTCTGCTGATAACTGAGCTGGAAGCTGTCGCTTGGGAACACCGAGGCGACGGCGGCGGGATGCTCGGCGGAGCTGACTGCGGCAGCCATGGAGGCGGCCGGGGACGGTAATGTAGCCGGCTGCGGCGTCACGTGCTGGCGAGAGACGCCGGCCCAGCGGCGCTCGGCCCCGATTGGCGGCGGATTCTGCGACGGACTCGGCGCGTTTTCAGCCGATGAGGCCGACTGCGGCTGCTGCGGCTGCATCGGCGGCTGATGCGGCTGCTGCGACATCAATGGCGGCGGCGGCTGCGGCTGGCCGGGACTGACCGTCAGAGGCATTTTGGTGAGCTCAGACTGCTGATACAGTTGATGATTCGGCGGCTGCTGATAGTGATGATGCTGAGCCGGCTGCTGCAGACCCGGTGGCGGCCTGTGCGAGCCCGGAGCCTTCGGAAAGCTGGCCGGGCTGCCTACAGCACCGAGTAGCTCCGGATGCTGAGCAGACGGTGGCGACGGCATTGTTAGCATCAGAGTCTGTGAAGCCGGCTGGGCCTGCTGCGGCTGTGACGATGGCGCTGGAGCTGGTGGCGGCTGCTGCTGCGGCTTCGGCGAGGACAGGTCAGTTGTCGTTACTGCAGCTGACGATGAAGTCTCGCTGGCCGCTGACGACGCGTTGTTGGCAGGCATCGCCGATGCGTTCGAGACAACGCCGGCGGCCGCCACTGAGGCGAAGTTGCCAACGGAGCCCAGAGAGGCGGGCGGGATGCCGTAGAGTGTTGGGCCGCCGGAGGTCAGGATGGACAGCGGAGCGGACACGGAGGCTGCGGCATTTGATGATGCGGCAGTCGGCGCTGGCGCGGCGGGCGCGACGGCGGGCGCAGCCACTGCGGCTGGAGCGTGCGGCTGCGGATTGTTCTGCAGGATCGGCAGTGGCCGACGGCCGCCGGCGGAGGAAGCCGCAGCCGGCGCCGCATTGCCGGCGGAAGGCGACGGAACGGCGCAGCCGAGACCGCCGCCACCGTGCGAGCTCTGACTGTGCGAGCGCTGCGAGCTGCCACCGGAGCTGCCGCCGAAACCCTGGATGAGCGACGGCGGAGGATCCGGGTGGTGAGGCTGCTGATGCTGCTGCTGGTGATGATCCGCATGCGCGCTTCGACCACGGCCGGGCGATTTAGCGGCGACGGTAGCGGAGGAGGCAACAATGGTAGAAGCAGTGCTAGATGATGCCGACGACGCTGACTGCTGCAGGCAAGGCGGCGCGGCGTGCCGCAGCACGGAGTCGATGAGCGACTTGGCCTTAGCGACGGCCTCGGCTGAGCCGCGTATGTGAATTAGCCGTTCGCCTGAGGTCTGCGACGTCTCCGATTCGCGATTGTCGATATCGATGTGGGCGCCGCTGGTGGTCCGGATGGAATTGATGGTCGCGCCCTCGCGCCCGATAACCCGGCCGATGTCGCGCCGAGGCACCGAGATGGAGAGCCGCTTTGGCGTCACAGTCAGCCAGTCGTCAGGCAAGGCCAGCGAATGCTGCCCGGCGCCAGCGAATGAGGCTGAGGCGGCCGACTCCGTCGCAGCAGCGGAGCCAGCGGCAGCGGTGCCGGCTGAAATTGACGCCAAGCCTTGATGAGCCCGACGGCTCTGCTGCTGCTGCTGGTGGTGCACTTCGCCGTTCACCGGCTGTAGCGAGTCGGAGGCTTCAGCGACGCTGTTGCCACCGCCGTTCCGACGACCGCCGGCTTTGCGTCGCTTAGACTGGAAAGTCTGAAAAGCGGCGGAGGAATTGCCGCTGGAGGAGTTGTTGGCCGAGGGCGGAGACGGCCGGCGGCCGGCGGGGCGGGCGCGGAGGCTGCCTTGTTCGGCGTGGACTCCGCAATGACAGCGGCGGCTGGTGCGGAGCCTGTCGTCACGCCATTCTGCTGCTGTTCTTTCTTCCGGGAGGAGCGACTAGAAGCTGGTGCGGCGGCGGGAGGCGGGCGACGGTGGGAGCAGATGAGGAATTTGCTGCGGTGGACGATGAAGACGAGACGATGGGTGCTGCTTTTCTGGCTGCGGCTGCTGGCGCGGGCGCTGCTTCAGTTGCTGCTGCTGTTGCTGCTCCGCTTCTCTGCTTTGCGGCCTCCAGCACGCTGCTTCGTTTGCGCTGGAGGCTGCGTTGCTGTCGGCGCTTGTGGAGGCTGTTGTTGCTGCTTTTGGGCAGCAGGAGAAGGAGCGGAAGGCGCTGGCGGCGCTGCGGCTGTTGCCTTGGAAGTCGGCGCTGCCGGTGTTGCCTTGGAAGTCGGCGCTGCAGCCGCCTTGGCCCCTGTCGGTGCAGGTGCGGGCGCAGGCGTGGCCACGGGTTCGGGTTCAGGCGGTGGAGGCGAAGGCGACGGCCTCTGCGGCTCATCGGGCTGCGCTTTACCCGATTTGCTTTGCTTCTTCTGCTTCTTTCGCTCCCGCTTTCTGGCGAGAGCCTCAGCTTTGCGCTCCTCCTGCACCTTCTCAGATTCCAGCTGCTGCAGCAGGCTGAAGGCGTGCTTGGCCGCTTCCGCAGCTTGCCGCTCCTTCGCGCTGATGATAATGTCCATCGCAGTGGAGCAGCGGCGCTTCAGCTCCTTGTCAGTGACGGTCTGCACGTGGCGAAGGCAGTCGCTGTCGGCCGGGAACTGGGTGCACAGGCGGACAAGGCACTTCACCACTTTAACGTGGCCCCGACGAAATGCGGCAACCAGGCAGCCGATGCGCCTGTTGTCCTCGGCGTTGGGATCGGCCTTGGCCTGCAGCAGCAGCTGGCACACCTCCAGGTGGCCATTGTGGCAGGCCAGCCAGAGCGAGGTGGCGCCTTTCTTGTTCCTGGCGTCAACGAAGGCGCCCCGCTCGAGCAGGAGCTGGACGAACTTGGCGTGGCCCTTGTCCGCCGCGATGGTCAGCGCCGTGTCGCGGCTGGACGGCACGGGGGCGGCGTTCACGTCGGCACCTTTGTCCAGAAGGACGCGGGCCACGTCGGTGTAGCCGCCGCTGGCGCACTCCATCAGTGGCGTCAGGCCGCTCTTGGCTCGGTGCTCGATGTTGGCCCTGCGGTCCACCAGCTGCTGGACAACCTCGCTGCGACCCTGTGGCGTGGTTTGGGATAAGGGATCCGATGTGAGTTTATGCTGTGAGATCCTATCGCAATCTCTTGTGAGCAATGTGAACTTATCACACGATCCGATGTGAGTTTATGCTGTGAGATCCTATCGCAATCTCTTGTGAGCAATGTGAACTTATCACACGATCCGATGTGAGTTTATGCTGTGAGATCCTATCGCAATCTCTTGTGAGCAATGTGAACTTATCACACGATCCGATGTGAGTTTATGCTGTGAGATCCTATCGCAATCTCTTGTGAGCAATGTGAACTTATCACACAATCCGATGTGAGCACTGCGACCAAATCACACAATCTGATGTGAGCACTGTGACCCAATCACACAATCCGATGTGAGCACTGTGACCCAATCACACAATCTGATGTGAGCACTGTGACCCAATCACACAATCTGATGTGAGTACCGTGACCCAATCACACAATCTGATGTGATCACTGTGACCCAATCACACAATCTGATGTGATCACTGTGACCCAATCACACAATCAGATGTGAGCACTGTGACCCAATCACACAATCCGATGTGAGCACTGTGACCCAATCACACAATCTGATGTGGGCACCGTGACCCAATCACCGCGAGCAGTCTCACCTGGAAGCAGGCCAGAGTAAGGGCAGTATTCTTATTAGTATCAATCTGAGAGTTGATGTCGGAGCCGCGGTCCAGCAGCAGTTTGACGGCGGCCACGTGACCATTCATAGCGGCCAGCATGAGCGGCGAGATGCCCAGCTTGGAGCCTGTGCGGCTGTTAATCTCGGCGCCGAATTTGAGCAGCAGCTCGATGATGTTGGTGAAGCCGCAAGAGGCGGCCAGGCTCAGCGGGGTGTAGTCAGACACGTTGCGGTGCTCCTTGTTGGCGCCGTTGGCTAGGAGAAGCTCGACAACGTCGTAACGACCGGACGAGCAGGCCAGGGACAGCGCGGTGTCCTTGGTGCGCTCGGAGCAAGCCTCAAGATCGGCGTTGCGCTTGATTAGTACCTGTTGGAAATGTGAAAGGTAGGTTATAACTGAGGATTTAAAACTTTATTCATTCACACCCTCTATTCACTCATTTATTCATTTACACCCTCTATTCACTCATTTATTCATTTACACCCTCTATTCACTCATTTATTCATTTATACCCTCTATTCACTCATTTATTCATTTACACCCTCTATTCACTAATTTATTCATTTATACCCTCTATTCACTCATTTATTCATTTACACCCTCTATTCACTAAGCTACTCATTCACACTCCATTCACTAAGCTACTCATTCACACTCCCTTCACTAAGCTACTCATTCACACCCTACATTCACTCAGTTATTCATTCACACCCTCTATTCACTAAGCTACTCATTCACACCCTACATTCACTCAGTTATTCATTCACACCTTATATTCACTCATTTATTCATTCACACCCTCTATTCACTCAGTTATTCATTCCCACCTTATATTCACTCATTTATTCATTCACACCCTCTATTCACTCAGTTATTCATTCACACCTTATATTCACTCATTTAATCATTCACACCCTATTCATTCAGTTATTCATTCACATCAATCAATTCACTAAGCTATAAGTTATTCACTCCCCCAGTCACTAAACTAGATTAATAAAATATGGCTATTCACAAATGCTACCATAATCACCAATCTCAATATCCCTTATTCACGAAGCTATTCACTTATTTTTAATTATCTCAAGCAAAGTTAATTGCAGGCCAGCTCACCTCGCACACATCATTATTGCCGGCCGTGGCAGCGATAATAAGCGGCGTGAAACCTTTCTTATCTCGATGCTCAATATTGCTTCCGTGGTCCAGCAGAACCTTGACAAGTTCGCGCGTGTCCGTGCTGACAGGCGACTGTCAATGCGGTCTCGCCGCCGCTCTCAGTAGCCGAGTTGACATCAATTAGACAGGAGTCGATCGACTCGGCGGCAGCGGCAAGCAGCTGACTGTTGGGCGCGGGCGGACTGTCGGAGGCTGGCGGGTAGGTGTCAGCAAACAGTTCCTTAGTCTTGGTGAGCAGGCTGGTCAGCTTGTCTGTGATGGGGCCGCTCAGCGGCCTGCGAGCTTCGGTGAGTTCGCGCTCAACCCGCTGCAGTTCCTCCATGAAGTGCTTCTTGGCGCACTGGGCAGCGGCTGAGTTCGATTTGCCGCCGGTGAGGCGGACTCCTGCAGCGATACCCACTTGTTGAGCAGCTCCTCAGCTTCTCGGGAGTTCTGCAAGGCAAACATTAGGGAGTCGGTTATAATAATCAGGCAATATTATGATCAGGAGGGGTTGCTGAGATGCCAATGATCCATGGGGGGGGGAGGGTGTTCGCTCACCTGAGCGTAGCCAGGTGCCGCAACTCAGCCTCGGAGCCGGCGCAATTGTCAGTCGAGCCAATCGCGCCACAACGGCAGCCGCGCGTGGCAACTCCGGTTGAAGCCGGCGGTTGCTGCTGGTGCTGGTGTGGGCAGGATGCGGCGACTGCTGCGGCAGCATCGGCTGAGACGGAATTGGCGGCCGCTGACGCCACGTCGACAGCCTCGGACAGGCGCGCGGCGCCGGCCGCTTGCTCGTCGCCGTCGTTATTGTTGTCGTCGCTGTCCATAGCAGCAGCGGCGTTGTCAAGCAGCAGCTTGCACAGGTGGGTGTGACCGCCTTTGCAGGCCTCGATCAGCACGTTGAGCCGTCCTTCAGCAGCACGGTGGGATCGGCCCGCGCAGGACAGCAGGAACTCTACAACTGGCAGGTGGCCGCCGGCGCAGGCCAGTGACAGGGGCGTGTGCTCCCGGCCCAGGGCGAACCGGTTCACCTGGGCGCCGCGTTCAACCAGCAGGCGGGCCACGTCCGTGGCCGGACCGCACTTCATCAGCGGCGTCCGGTCGCCTTCGGCTAGGCAGTCAATCTCGGCGCCGACTGCGCAGCAGCAGCTCGCAGACCTCCTGGTGGCCGCTCTCGGCGGCGAAGTGCAGAGCGCAGTCGCCCGTAGGCGAACGCTTGTCTACGCGGGCCCCGGCTAGCAGGAGCTTCTTGACTAGCTGGGCGTGGCCTTCCTGGGCCGCCTCCATTAGCGGGTGGAGGAGCCGAGCTCGATGTCGCGCACCGCAGCGGAGCAGCAGCTGGGCGACCTCGGTGAAGCCGGCGTTGCAGGCCTGCGACAGAGCCGTCTCTTTGGTCTCCTCCGTGATGGCGTTGATGTTGGCGCCCATGGCCAGCAGCAGCGCCACCATCTCGAGCTGGAGTAGTTAGAGTCGGGTGCGGTGAAGTTTTTATACTGCGACAGTTAGAGCTTGCAGACCCACTGCCAGTCCCACTTGCAGACCCACTGCCAGTCCCACTTGCAGACCCACTGCCAGTCCCACTTGCAGACCCACTGCCAGTCCCACTTGCAGACCCACTGCCAGTCCCAGTTGCAGACCCACTGCCAGTCCCAGTTGCAGACCCACTGCCAGTCCCAGTTGCAGACCCACTGCCAGTCCCATTTGCAGACCCACTGCCAGTCCCACTTGCAGACCACTGCCAGTCCCACTTGCAGACCAACTGCCAGTCCCACTTGCAGACCCACTGCCAGTCTCACTTGCACCCCTACAGAGAAATAAAACCAATAAGATTAATTAATCTCACCTGGCCCTCCCTGGCGCCTCCATCAGAGCCTGGTAGCCCTCGTCGTTGACCTCGTGCAGGTCGGCGCCGTAGCAATGAGCAGGCTGGCCAACTGCAGCGTGGCCGCCGCAGGCAGCCAGGTCAGCGGAGTCTCGAGCTGTCGGCGCATGGAGATCTGGGCTCCGTGCTCAAGCAGCAGACGAGCAACCTCGTGTGCCGTCCATGGAGGCCTCCATCAGCGAGGTGTGCATCTCGTCCGTCCTGTGCCTCGGAATCTCTGCCAGACTCCAGCAGGAAGCGACCTGGATAGGAAGGGAGAGTGAGCGAGAACGC
>NIVC01002261.1:0-45391 GCA_002269645.1 Macrostomum lignano | reverse complement strand
TCACAAACCCAGACATTCATAAACCCAGACATTCACAAACCCGGACATTCACAAACCCAGACATTCACAAACCGCAACATTCACAAACCGAACATTCACAAAACCCGAACATTCACAAACCGGAACATTCACAAACCGAACATTCACAAACCCGGACATTCACAAACCCAGACATTCACAAACCCGACATTCACAAACCCGGACATTATAACCTGGACATCATACCCGGACATTCACAAACCCGGACATTCACAAAACCGAACATTCACAAACCCGGAAATTTAAATACCCGGACATTCACAACCCGGACATTCACAAACCCGGACATTCACAAACCCGGACACGAATATAGCGATTTTAACTCCACAGTGCTTTCGGGCTTCCCTAGAAAAAAAACAAGAATGCCTGAATGGGAGTGGAAAGAGAAACCTGCCAGCAGGATGTCTCCGCGCTCACCGATCCCTGCAGTCTCACTTTCTGTCTTCCACAGAAGACAATTATTCTCCCATTCATCGACTCTCCAGCTCAAGAAGAAAAAAGCTGCCGCCCAGATTTAGCGGAATTTTTGCCCGGGAGAAAGCCGGAGAAAAAAGCAGATTATTTTAGCGGCCGTTCCGCCGGCGGTCCCGCACAAAGGCGGCGGGAGCTCCGCGCGGGAGGGGCTGGGAGCGAAGAATCACTTTTGCGGAGCTTCCCGAAGCCGCCGGGGACGGATTCGAGGGTCAGCTTTTTTCTGCCTCTACCCAGGCGGCTCCCAGCCTCCCGACACTCCGTCGGAGCCGCTCCTTCATCTCGCGAGCTGCCCCGGCGCCGTCTTCCCGGCGGGCTGCAGCGGTTCCGCTTGCCCGCCCGAGCTCAGGCGCTCCCCGCTCAACTGATTTGCTGCTGCTCCGCTTTTTTTCAAGAATTGGTTTCAGGAAATTTGCTGAGCTCAGTCGGGCTTGACTGCGGGAGGCGGGGCTGGCGGGAGAAGACGCGGGACCAGCCGGGAGAGGCGAATTCAGTGCCTGCCTGCACTCGCTACCAGCAGCAGCCTCTCCCGCCACCGAGCCGTGACCCGCCGCCACTGCAACTCTCAGCTGCCTGCCGACTTTCATCAAGCAGCCTTAGAAATGAGCGGGCATTGTTGAAACTGATTTTTTCACTTGAGCAAAAATAACTTTCAATTGTTGCAGCAGACAGGCCGGGTCGGCGCCCGGGCCCGGCTCCCGGTTAATTATTGGGAATTAATTCCTTCGCTGATGAGGCGAGAAAGAGAGAGCGAAAGATGAGGGGAGGCGGCAGACAGTCCAGGAAGCTGCGGACTGCCAAAGACGCTGGTGCTCTCTTTTTCTGGAGCTCTAATTGAGCGAACAATGCACAGTGCCGCCGCTGCTGCCGCCAACTTTCCCCTCTGATAGCTGCAACTCGCCCCCCCCCCCCTAGCTTGAGCCCGGCTGCCTCAGTGCGGGCAGAGCAGGCAGACAAGGCATTGCTTTGAAGCCAAGCAGGAAGCCTTTATTGCGGCGGGGGTCAGAGATCCGTATCTGGCCTCCCAGCCAGTGCGTCGCCTCTTTCGCGCCCCCCCCCCACTAAACCCGCTGGACAAAGTGGCAGCAGCGACTTGAAAAGGCCAAACACAGGCCGCCCCAACCCCCCTCCGCGCTGCTGCTCAAAAAAGCCCGACGGAAGCCGTGCGGGGGGGGCGGCCCAAGCTGAAGGAGCCACCCACAGCTGTCTGTCTCGCTGTCTGTGTCTCCTCTCTCTGCCCCCCCCCCCCAAGTCGGGCCCGGCGCTCCCGCACCCCAGCCCAGGCCGCTTGGCGCCAGCTCTGACAGCAGCGGCGGCAGCGGCGGCAGCGGCCAGCAGCGGAGGGTGAGACTGGGGTTGCCACCGCAGATCCCACGCAGCTCAGGTGGGGCAGCCACCGCCCCCACCCTGCTGAGGGCCATTGTTGCCGCGGCGCCTGGAAGGTGCCAACCGCAGCCCGCCGCCCTGCAGATCTGCCCCCCCCCACCTCGCATGGCCGGCCAGCTCTCTCTGTCTTTTCAAGCCTTGATGGCTTCAGCACCAACCGCTGTCGCCCTGTGCCCCTCCCATCTGCATCTGTAACATCTTGCGCGTCTCGGCCAGCCGGGCATCTTCTTTGTTGTTTTACACGGCAGCGACGGCGGCCTTAGCGACAGATTTTCAAGCTCGGCTCTTGCGGCTCCGCGGGGCCAGGGGCCACTTCAAGTCGTCTCCGCTTGATTCTGGAGCTGGTGAGGGTTTTTGCACGGGCGGTGCCCACTCCCCATTACCCACTCCCCTCTCCCACTCCCCTCTCCCCAATCCCCTCTCCCCACTCCCCTCTCACTGATCGACCTGCCAGGCTTCGCGGGCCGAAGGTGGAGATTTCCGCCTGGAAGAGTCCGCAAGAGCTGCTCGGAGACTCTCGCGCTCGGGCCGCAGCCGCCGCCGCCGCCGCCGCCGCCAAGCTCGAAGTCACGCAACGCAGCTGCCCCGCAGTCTCCGGGCCTTTGCGCTGCGCCGGGACTGAGGCTGGAGTCAGGAAGAAGCTGACTGCAGACCGGGGGGCGGCGAGGGCGGGTCAAAGCGGAAGGCGGCGGCTCCGCAGATCCAAGCGGCTCCACGCCCGATGGGCAGCGAAGTGGGAAGCGGCGATGGGGTGGGGCCGATCTCCATCAGCGCCTCCGCCCGGCCCGAAGTGGCTGAAGGACCCCGGGCCGGGGTTTTGAGGCCGGGAAGCTCCGTGACCCGCAGAGTTTTAATGATGACGCCCCGGACTGTGGAGTGCGGATGCGGGCCGAGGGAGCTCAAAGGCAGGCCTGGGCTTGAGGCGGACGGCAAAGCCAAGGCAGGCTGTACCGTTCTGGGCCCAATTAAGGCGATGCCGCCTACTGAAAGTTGCTCCGCTTTTCACTGGCGGGGCCGGTGGGGTTCCGCTTCAGGCAAGAGGTGAGCTCAAATCCCAATTGCTCAAAATTGCTGCTGCGTCTTCTTTCGCTACAACAGCGCCGCGTCCTTTGGCCGCCCGAGAGCTAATTGCGATCCAGATCCCGCCACAGGCCTGCAGGGATTTCTCCCCAGACCTCTCGTGCGTTGAAGCAAACAAAACAGAAAAAGAAAACTGCTCAATGCGACACTCACCTGCCATGGCCAGCTGATGGCGCTCGCGCAGCCCAGCCTCCTTGGCCTCGGCCAGTAGCGAGCTCGAGTCGTCCGAGTCCTCGCTGTCGCTCTGGCCGCCCGACTGTCCGCTCTGCTGCTGCCGGCTCCTGCGGGATTCGAGCCCGGGCTGTACAAACACGCCAAGCCCCCCAGCCTCCTCGCCTCATCAACTCAGCCCAAAGCCCTATAATCCGCACGCAGCCGGGCTATTGTTGTCCGCTGGCGGCAGGCCGCACGCCAGCTCAATTACCGGCCGCCCATTGTGCTCAGGCCCGTGGAAAATGTTTGCAACTGCGGTGGCGCCTGCCCGCCTCGCCTGCCCGTCCGGCCGCGGCAACGTGCGAAATCGCCGCCTCCTCCTCCAGCGCCGCGGCCCGGCGTCGCCCCGGAGCTCCTGGCGAGACGCTCACGCGATCCGCCCGCATTGACTGCGGGGCCCCGAGGGCGGCCGCCCTGCCCCTCCCCAACTCCACTTTTCCCTCTGTCTCCACTCCGTCTCGGCTCCTCCGCCCCGATCTGTTGGTAACCGGGAGGCGCCAAATTAGGGCAGTCGCCCCCAAGTGTCAATCAAAAAATTTACAAATGCCATGTCGCACGCGAAGCCCCCTGCTTGCTTCTCCACCCCCCTCCGTCTCTCGCTCTCTCCGCCACTTCTGCTCCGCTCCCTGCAGCCAGCACTGCAACAGGGGCGAGGCCCCCCGGCTCACTTCTTGTTGTCCCTGCGGCCCGAGCCGGTGTCCCGGAAGCCCTTGGCGAACGGGTTGTTGTCGATCTTCAGCTGTGTGATCTGCCAAAAAGCGGGGCGGGGGAGGCGCGGAGGTGACACGGAGGGAGCTCAGCATCCCCTGGCCCGGCCATCCCAGCGCAGACACCTGTTTAGCTCGAAGTGATGAGGCAGCATCCTCTTCGAAACTAAGGTAAAAAATTCTGTTGAAAAAAGCATCCGGCTCTGCCGGGCCCTCCCTGGCGCTAACGAGGGGGCGACAGCTTCGCCATGGAGAGCCAGGACTGTAGCCTGCAGTCACAGCTCTTCCTCAAACCCACATTGATTGCACATTGTCTTGCCGTTCATACACTGATAGATCCCTTATAGATCACTTATGGATCCCTTATAGACGTATAGATGACTTGCCAGTATACGAGTAATGAGTTACTGAAGTCTGTAGTCAGTTGTCGGGATTGGGGAACAGCTGTGACTCCAGATTCTGTGTCTGGCTCTCCTTGGCTCTGCCTTCGAGCTCGCAGCTCAGCGCCTCATTAAAATTTGACGCAGAGTGGCTGGGGGGGAGTTTTGAGAGATATTGCCGAGTGTCACGAAATTCGCTCGCTGGCCTGAGCGCCCCGCGCTTTTTCTCCCATAATGGGGATATTTGCAAGGCCAAATACTAAAGTTAACAAGGCTTGCTTGAAAGAATAACACTTTGTTAGTTGCTCAGGCAACTATGAAACCCTTCCTCTGAGGGACCTGGGCTTTGGGATTTTGGGACCCGAGATCTGGGATCTGGGATCTGGGATCCGGACAACACGCGCAACTCACCTTTTCATTCTGGTAGGCGGTGACGGCGATGAACTCGGTCTCCTTGAACTGGTGCGTCTCCACCTGGCACCAGGGCAGCTTGGCCAGGTCGTCAGCTCGCACCAGGTGGAACCGGGTCCGGTACTTGTGCATGCTGTTGAGCACCGTCTGAAAGCGGGTGGGGACGCTTGAAAATCTCGCTAATCTCGACGGATGATCTTTGAATCAGTCTTCTGTTCGATCCCCTGAGCTCTAGTATAATCCCCTGATTCCTGATTTGATCCCCTGATCCCTGATTTGATCCCCTGATCCCTGATTTGATCCCTCGATCCCTGATTTGATCCCCTGAGCTCTGGTATAATCCCCTGATTCCTGATTTGATCCCCTGATCCCTGATTTGATCCCCTGAGCTCTAGTATAATCCCCTGATTCCTGATTTGATCCCCTGATTCCTGATTTGATCCCCTGAGCTCTAGTATAATCCCCTGATTCCTGATTCGATCCCTGATCCCTGATTTGATCCCTCGATCCCTGAGTTGATCCCCTGATCCCCTGAGTTGATCCCCTGATCCCCTGAGTTGATACCCCGATCCCTGAGTTGATCCCCTGATCCCCTGAGTTGATACCCCGATCCCTGAGTGATCCCTCGCCACTCACGTAGCCGTGTTTGTCCGCAATGTTGTTGGTCAGCTTCAGCTTGTGGAAGGAGATGACTTTGCTCATCCACTGTTCGCCCGCGGCCGGACTGTCCGGGTGGATGTACATTCGCTTGGCCGGCTCCGGATCTGCCTTGCCGGCCACTGTCCACTTGCCCGAGTGGAATTTGTAGCGGTTCTCGTCGCAGGGGACCACGTCCATGAGCAGGATGTACTTGGACTTGGGGTCCAGGCCGCTCACCCGCAGCTTGAAGGCGGGGAACATTCTCCTGGCGGGGTGGTGGCGATTCTTGTCTCGAATATGTGCAACTGGGGTTTGGCGAACTGACCAGTGCAGGCCTGCGATTGACTGATCGTCACTTTTAACTGCCTACCCGCATGGCATCAAAAAGGTGAGATTCAGAAAGGTGAGGTTCACATAGGTGAGATTATAGAGGTGAGATTCATAGAGGTGAGATTCAGAAAGGTGAGATTCATAGAGGTGAGATTCAGAAAGGTGAGATTCATAGAGGTGAGATTCCTAGATTTGAGATTCATAAATGTGAGATTTTCAGAGGTGAGGTTCACATAGGTGAGATTCATGGAGGTGAGATTCATAGAGGTGAGATTCACATAGGTGAGATTCATAGAGGTGAGATTCACATAGGTGAGATTCATAGAGGTGAGATTCAGAAAGATGAAGTTCACATAGGTGAGATTATAGAGGTGAGATTCAGAAAGGTGAGGTTCACATAGGTGAGATTCATAGAGGTGAGATTCAGAAAGGTGAGGTTCACATAGGTGAGATTCATAGAGGTGAGATTCAGAAAGGTGAGGTTCACATAGGTGAGATTCATAGAGGTGAGATTCAGAAAGATGAAGTTCACATAGGTGAGATTCATAGAGGTGAGATTCAGAAAGGTGAGGTTCACATAGGTGAGATTCATAGAGGTGAGATTCAGAAAGGTGAGATTCATAGAGGTGAGATTCCTAGATTTGAGATTCATAAATGTGAGATTTTCAGAGAGTTGAGATTCATAGAGGTGAGATTCCTAGATGTGAGATTCATAAATGTGAGATTTTCAGAGGTGAGCTTTTCAAAGAGGTGAGATTCAAAGAGGTGAGATTCCTGGATGTGAGATTCAGAAAGGTGAGATTCATAGAGGTGGGATTCATAGAGGTGGGATTCCTGGATGTGAGATTCAGAAAGGTGAGTTTCATAGAGGTGAGATTCATAGAGGTGGGATTCCTGGATGTGAGATTCAGAAAGGTGAGTTTCATAGAGGTGAGATTCATAGAGGTGAGATTCATAGAGGTGAGGTTCATAGAGGTGAGATTTATGGAGGTTAGATCCAAAAAGGTGAGATCCATAGAGGTGAGATCCATAGAGGTAAGATTCAATGTGATGTCGGAGATGAGATGGGCACAGGTGAGCCTAGAGATGCAGTGACAATATGCTAGAAGCTGGCAGCAAGATAAGATGGGGGATAAAAATGAGGCAATGGGCGAAGGCCAAAGGTGCACCGCAACTCAATGAGTTATCAGTGTAGAAAATCTTCAATAGGCAACCCTGCGAGCTGCATTGGGTTGCACAATGGGCCTCTACTCGGTGGGGGGGGGAGATTTGCGAGCATAGATAAGACTGGATCTGGGTGGGGCCTGAATGGCCACGGCTCCCCATTTATCTCGCATGGCAAACACTCCAAATCCGGCTGTTGGTTTAAAAACCCAAATCGAAATGAGGATGAAGTTGCGCTGCCCCGACGGAGGCTGCGGCCGAGGCGGCTGCGGCGGCGGCGGCGGCTCCCATTTTCTCCCCGCTTTGTCCGCGCCCATGTTTGCCTTCTGCCTGCCGTCCGCGGGGATCGAACTCCCACTTGTGCCCGCGTCCCCGTCCTCCCAGTCCCGCATTGTTGCGGCCCGGTGAGCTCCTCGATTGCTCCGGGTGGGATTTTTTGAGCGAAAAAAGTCGGACGTAAGGGGAAAATGACAGGCGGGCCGGTGGGGGGGGGCTGCAGTTGCCGGGCGCTGAGTCAATCTTCGGGATTTATTTCCCCCATAGATCTTGAGATTTAGGCGGCAGAACAATCCGGGTATCCGGGTGAGTGGCCTGAGAAGTCTGTGAGACAATTCTGAGCAATCCTGCCGCTGAAGAGGACTCCAGCGGCTTTGGAAACTGTAAAACATCGAGCTAGAAGCCGCTTCTGACTCTTGATGATTTTTTTCTGATTTTCAGAAAATCTTCTTTGTTTTGCGCTCCATGGAGGGGATTCGAGCCGACGGAAGCGCCCCACACGAACTGTATGGGAGCCCATTGAATGCTCCTAGCAACCATTGATTCTCCTAGCAACCATTGATTGAGACTTGAAGAGAAACTTTGACTTAGTCCCAACTCAGATTGAGCCCTACTGATCATCTTGCAGTTTAAGCCTCTCAGATCTAGAGGGTCTATAGTTTAGTCTCTCAGATCTAGAGGGTCTATAGTTTAGTCTCTCAGATCTAGAGGGTCTATAGTTTAGTCTCTCAGATCTAGAGGGTCTATAGTTTAGTCTCTCAGATCTAGAGGGTCTATAGTTTAGTCTCTCAGATCTAGAGGGTCTATAGTTTAGTCTCTCAGATCTAGAGGGTCTATAGTTTAGTCTCTCAGATCTAGAGGGTCTATAGTTTAGTCTCTCAGATCTAGAGGGTGTATAGTTTAGTCTCTCAGATCTAGAGGGTCTATAGTTTAGTCTCTCAGATCTAGAGGGTCTATAGTTTAGTCTCTCAGATCTAGAGGGTCTATAGTTTAGTCTCTCAGATCTAGAGGGTCTATAGTTTAGTCTCTCAGATCTAGAGGGTCTATAGTTTAGTCTCTCAGATCTAGAGGGTCTATAGTTTAGTCTCTCAGATCTAGAGGGTCTATAGTTTAGTCTCTCAGATCTAGAGGGTCTATAGTTTAGTCTCTCAGATCTAGAGGGTCTATAGTTTAGTCTCTCAGATCTAGAGGGTCTATAGTTTAGTCTCTCAGATCTAGAGGGTCTATAGTGTATTCTCTTAGATCTAGAGGGTCTATAGTGTATTCTCTCAGATCTAGAGGGTCTATAGTTTAGTCTCTCAGATCTAGAGGGTCTATAGTTTAGTCTCTCAGATCTAGAGGGTCTATAGTTTAGTCTCTCAGATCTAGAGGGTCTATAGTTTATTCTCTTAGATCTAGAGGGTGTATAGTTTAGTCTCTCAGATCTAGAGGGTCTATAGTTTAGTCTCTCAGATCTAGAGGGTCTATAGTTTAGTCTCTCAGATCTAGAGGGTCTATAGTTTAGTCTCTCAGATCTAGAGGGTCTATAGTTTAGTCTCTCAGATCTAGAGGGTCTATAGTTTAGTCTCTCAGATCTAGAGGGTCTATAGTTTATTCTCTCAGATCTAGAGGGTCTATAGTTTATTCTCTCAGATCTAGAGGGTCTATAGTTTAGTCTCTCAGATCTAGAGGGTCTATAGTTTAGTCTCTCAGATCTAGAGGGTCTATAGTTTAGTCTCTTAGATCTAGAGGGTCTATAGTTTATTCTCTCAGATCTAGAGGGTCTATAGTTTAGTCTCTCAGATCTAGAGGGTCTATAGTTTAGTCTCTCAGATCTAGAGGGTCTATAGTTTAGTCTCTCAGATCTAGAGGGTCTATAGTTTAGTCTCTTAGATCTAGAGGGTCTATAGTTTATTTTCTCAGATCTAGAGGGTCTATAGTTTATTCTCTCAGATCTAGAGGGTCTATAGTTTATTCTCTCAGATCTAGAGGGTCTATAGTTTATTCTCTCAGATCTAGAGGGTCTATAGTGTATTCTCTTAGATCTAGAGGGTCTATAGTGTATTCTCTTAGATCTAGAGGGTCTATAGTTTAGTCTCTCAGATCTAGAGGGTCTATAGTTTAGTCTCTCAGATCTAGAGGGTCTATAGTTTATTCTCTCAGATCTAGAGGGTCTATAGTTTAGTCTCTCAGATCTAGAGGGTCTATAGTGTATTCTCTTAGATCTAGAGGGTCTATAGTTTATTCTCTCAGATCTAGAGGGTCTATAGTTTAGTCTATCAGATCTAGAGGGTCTATAGTTTATTCTCTCAGATCTAGAGGGTCTATGCTATATACGCTCGTAGTATCAGACTCATGGCTCAATGTATGCTGACTCGGACTCAATAAATTCCCCCTATTAGGGCCAGCCTCAATAGCCACTTCACACAAACCTGACAATATCCACGACATCCCCACAGGCCTCACCTGCCGGACTTGGTGATGACCATCTCGGTGCCCAGCTCGTAGAACTGTCTCCACAGCGGTAGCTCCGCCAGCTCCACCTCCGGGTTGTCTTTTTTCCTCGTGGCCTTCTCCTCGTCCCGGATCTGCTGCAGGTACTGCGGAGTGACGCTGGGCGGCAGCGGAAACTGGCCGCCCATGTGCTGGTAGGCCTGCAGCAGCGGGTCCGCCGGCAGCCCCCTACCCAGCCAGCCGCCGCCGCCGCCGCCGCCGCTGCCGCCGGGGAAGCCGAAGGGCGCGGGCAGCGGGAAGCGGGAGCTCCAGAGCGGCCGGGTGCTGCTAGCCGAAGGGAAATGGGGGGCGTCGAACATTTGGCTTTGCTGGGCGGGGCCGAACTTGACAATTGTTTGGATGCTTGACTCGGCCCGAATTATCTGGGAGGCGCCTCATATTTGTGTCTCCGGGCCCGGCCTGCCGCTCCAATCTGGCCGCTCAGCTGGGCCCGCCACCCCCGAGCTGCAGCCGGATTGGCTGGGCTGGGCCGGGCGCCCTCATTGGTCCGCCTACCGCTGCTGCTGCTGCTCTGCTCAGAGCGAGCCCTACTCAAGTCAGGACCCACCACCCCCTCCAGCTCACCTCACCGTCTCACCCGAAAGGCGCCAATTTGGCTGCCAAGACAAGAGGGGCATTGGGGGGGGGGTGCAGGCCACACGGAGCAGGCAGCGGTGCAGGCCACTGCTTTGAGCTGCTCACAGCTACCAGATCATAAAAGTGTCAGTGTAATGCCAACATCATAGCGCTTGTCTCCCCTCCCCTCTGTCTCTCTCACGGCTGAGACTACAATTCTTCTTCTATTCTTATCCACTTGAGTCCGACAAGAGCACTTGTCAGGCGCCTCAGTCTCAAAGACTGGCAAAGCAAAGCAGCTCAAATTTGACCCCTGCGGCCAGACAGTCGCGCGGCCGGGTCGCACAAAAGAAATTTTGGCGGCAGAGCAGGCTGCACCGGCCCGCCCGGTCCCACAGTGCCGCAGGAGCGGCGGGGGGGGAGGGCTCGCGGCCGTTTTGTTGATGAAGGAGGGGCCGCAGACCGCACTGAATCGAACGTGTAAACCCGCGTGTTTTACAGCTTGTCAGACACTGCGGCACCGGGCCAGGGCGATGATTGAGGGGCCCCCGCCTGCCTTCTGTGGCAGCCTCGCTCTGGCGGCCCGGCGCGACCTGGCGCCGACTCGCCCCCTCCCAGCCTCCGAGCCTCATTCATCCACAGCACTCACGATGGCATGGCAAGGTGTAATGGCCAGCTCGCTGACAATATCTATAATAACAAAATTGCTGCAGTAAACCTGCCAGAGATCTTATCGCTGCGACTCTGAGCTCCAATTTCAACTGCAGGCATTTAAACAGAGAAATTTGCTCGGTCTATTTTCTCAATCCCCTCTGTTTGAACACGTGGCCAGCAAGAATAACCGGGGGGCAGAAATCGCACACAAAGAAGACGCCTGAAAACCAGCAGGTTTAAAAAGACTTTGCTTGGAAGGGCAATCGCCACCCTGCAGCCTTTTACTGCCCCGATATTACTCAAATGGAGCAGGAGGGCTCAGTTGCTCAGATTGGCTGTCAGAGATCCGCCCAAAAAGTAAGGATTGGGGATTCCAAAGCAGTAAGCCGCGGTTTTATGGTAGGCACGGCCTGGCAGACTCAAAAGCCGTGGAGACAAGATTGCACCACTGATCCAGGCAGGCATAAACTGCTCAGGTGGGAGCTCAGCAGGGTCGCATTGTTGATCCTCCGCGGGGCGATAAATGCCGCCCGACCCGACAACAGGCTAATCTGATAATGATTGCGCTAACAACTCGGCAACCCCCGGCGCCGAGACCGACTCGCTTGAATTGCACCGTGCTCGCGGAGAGCCGGGGCCGCATGATCTCTGAGCTACTTGTTGAACCATGCAGGCCCTGCTCTCTCAGTGCTCGCATGTGTTAACACAAGTCAAGCCCCATGCATATCAGAATTAGCACCTGTAATTCGGGTTGCGCAATCTCTTGTCAAACACCTGATAACAACAAAAACTGGCCGCGACCCCTGCCCACCCCATTATTTAGTTTGAACGCAGGTGTCAACAGGTAAACGCCAGTGCAGCGCTATCCGAATCAATTCACACTTGAAGCCTTACTCGAGCACGGGAGGGCTCAGTGATAGGAGGCCAACTGCAGCGCTCCAGCATGTCGCAGGAGATACGGAGAGAGCGGTCGGACAGGAGGGCGGGTGCCGGCGCCGGCGCTGTCTGAGCGGCGGCAGCGTCGGTCCCGGCAGTCTCACACAGAAGCCGTTGGTGCGGACTGGCAATGGGCGAGAATTAGGGGGAGGGGAGAAGGGAGGGGGTTAACACGGTGGCGGACATGGAAAACTCCGCGTGTCCTCTGTCACTTCTCACAGCCGTCTCACTCATAGCATAAAGCAGCGCGGCACCCCAAGCCGCCGCCGCCGTCACAGACGGCGCCAGTCGCGCCAGAAATCGCCCTGGCTTGAGTCGGGGGGGGGGGGGGGTAGAGTGCAGAGAGGGGAGGCAGTGCAATGCCAGTCTAGTGGCAAGGTCTCTCATTCATTCAGCTTTAGCGGGGGGGGGGGTTGGGGCTTTTTAACTGGGCATACAACAGCCCGCCTGGTGACCACAGTGAGTGAGAGAGAGGTGGCGGCAGCCAGCCGTGATAAGCAGCATTGACGCAGGTGAGAAAGTGGCGCCGATTGACAAGCTTCCAACACTGCGCCCCTCCCCCCCCCCTGTCTGCCATGCAGCGGTGCCCGCACCCGCGTCTGAGCTGGCGGGGTTGGGGCGGCGGCGGCAGTCGCAGAAGCAGAAACGAGAAGCGCAGCTGATGAGACACGGCGAGCCGCCTTGCGTGCGCCGCGGGGTGACAGCGCGGCCTCAGGGCAGCTCAGCGGCCGCCCGCCTCCTCCTCATTGCCGGCAGCCATGGGAGAATCGGAGTGGAAGGCGCGGCACCTGACGCTGTAAAACAGCGCGTGCTGCTGCCGGTGCCGCGCCGGCAAGTCTGCAGCCAGGCGAATGCGCGGCACTGGAGACACGCACTGCTCAGACAGGCGCTCGGTGGGGGCGGCAGCTCACTGCCGGGCTGTCTTCGTTGCTCAGTTTTTTGCTGAGCTGCTTTAGGGATTTCAAATTAAAATCCAGACAGATTAAAAACCCATCAGGACCGCCGCAATAATTGCTTCTCCTAGAAGAGAAACTGCAAGAGAAAAATCGCGGCAGACAGCTGACAGGCCCAAGTTGACGTGACAGGCGCCGTTGCAGCAGCGCTGCCAATTAATTTGAAAGATTTCATTTTAAAAAGCGCTCGAAGGAGCAGCGCCAGAACAAAGGCCCCCCCCACCCGGTCTCCAAGGCCGCCTGTCTGCTTCCGCTGCCCTGCCGCCCCTGCAGAGTGAAAAGCTTTTCCTGCTCCAAGACTCAGCGAGCTGCGTTGACAGTTGATGGCTGCATTTGTTTTTTTTCAGCATTTAAAAGTCGCTAAACATGCTCACAATACATTACTGACAGTAGTGTGCAGAACTAAACATCATGGAGGTCATGGAGGTTTCGGAGAGGTCCACTGAGACACTTAAACAGCCGTGACCTCAGCACTAAGTCAGTGAGCAGCAGTGACCTCAGCACTAAGTCAGTGAGCAGCAGTGACCTCAGCACTAAATCAGTGAGCAGCAGTGACCTCAGCACTAAATCGGTGAGCAGCAGTGACCTCAGCACTAAATCAGTGAGCAGCAGTGACCTCAGCACTAAGCCAGTGGGCAGCAGTGACCTCAGCACTAAATCGGTGAGCAGCAGTGACCTCAGCACTAAATCAGTGAGCAGCAGTGACCTCAGCACTAAGCCAGTGGGCAGCAGTGACCTCAGCACTAAATCAGTGAGCAGCAGTGACCTCAGCACTAAATCAGTGAGCAGCAGTGACCTCAGCACTAAGCCAGTGGGCAGCAGTGACCTCAGCACTAAGTCAGTGAGCAGCAGTGACCTCAGCACTAAGTCAGTGAGCAGCAGTGACCTCAGCACTAAATCAGTGAGCAGCAGTGACCTCAGCACTAAGCCAGTGAGCAGCAGTGACCTCAGCACTAAGTCAGTGAGCAGCAGTGACCTCAGCACTAAGTCAGTGAGCAGCAGTGACCTCAGCACTAAATCAGTGAGCAGCAGTGACCTCAGCACTAAATCAGTGAGCAGCAGTGACCTCAGCACTAAGCCAGTGGGCAGCAGTGACCTCAGCACTAAATCAGTGGGCAGCAGTGACCTCAGCACTAAGCCAGTGGGCAGCAGTGACCTCAGCACTAAATCAGTGGGCAGCAGTGACCTCAGCACTAAGCCAGTGGGCAGCAGTGACCTCAGCACTAAATCGGTGAGCAGCAGTGACCTAAATAAATTTCACAAGCCCAGAGTTGTCACTCTTCCCGATTCCACCACGAGATGCTTTTAGCGATCATCCCATAGAGAGTGATCGTGCCACTCTGGAGGATGATCTGTGTTGGACTAATTTGCAATGATTTATTTATTCTGAACACATCAAGTTAATAAAGCATTAGGTAAAAGCATATTTTGATTACAACGTAACAATCAGTCGGGTACTGAACCAAAGCTGATAAACCTATTGTCTCAAACAGATTTATTTAATTTAGGTTTGTAGGTAAAACTTACTACTTTATTCAATAGTAGAAATTGAAATCGGAATGTCTATAGATAAAATTATTATTAAAAAGCATAATATGGCTTAGCACACAGCCAACATGCACATATAGAGGTTAAAATGGGAAATACAGTTATATACACGGAATGGATATATCAAATTTTAGATGCATACTACTTACAGCCTCAGTAGTGTATTTGCTAGTAAGACATGCAGGATTCCAATCAATTGATTATAAGAAAAGAATCGCGATCGAACGAACAGAAGTCGCGCAGAGCACAGCATCAGCGCTAGCGGATGCTGGGAATGTAGAAGAGAAGGCAGTCAAGAAGCAGCAATTTATAAAAAAAGCAGAGTTGTTCCAAGCTAAGGCTGGCTGCCCGGCAGTCAAATTCCCGACGCAAGGAGGCGCAGCAGGCAGCTCACCGCGGTCAGCAGCGCCACTCGGCTGAAGACGGGCCCGACCGGTTGGCCAGAGAGCTGCGATGGAGAGCGGATTGAATAATTCATAAATCTGCTACTCAATCCCGACTGATGTTCACGAATTCACTGCTAATGTTCATGCATTCACTGCTGATGTTCACGCATTCACTACTGATGTTCACGCATTCACTACTGATGTTCACGCATTCACTGCTGATGTTCACGCATTCACTGCTGATATTCACGCATTCACTGCTGATGTTCACGCATTCACTACTGATGTTCACGCATTCACTACTGATGTTCACGCATTCACTACTGATGTTCACGCATTCACTACTGATGTTCACGCATTCACTACTGATGTTCACGCATTCACTACTGATGTTCACGCATTCACTACTGATGTTCACGCATTCACTGCTGATGTTCACGCATTCACTACTGATGTTCACGCATTCACTACTGATGTTCACGCATTCACTACTGATGTTCACGCATTCACTACTGATGTTCACGCATTCACTACTGATGTTCACGCATTCACTACTGATGTTCACGCATTCACTACTGATGTTCACGCATTCACTGCTGATGTTCACGCATTCACTGCTGATGTTCACGCATTCACTGCTGATATTCACGCATTCACTGCTGATGTTCACGCATTCACTGCTGATGTTCACGCATTCACTACTGATGTTCACGCATTCACTACTGATGTTCACGCATTCACTACTGATGTTCACGCATTCACTACTGATGTTCACGCATTCACTACTGATGTTCACGCATTCACTACTGATGTTCACGCATTCACTACTGATGTTCACGCATTCACTACTGATGTTCACGCATTCACTGCTGATGTTCACGCATTCACTACTGATGTTCACGCATTCACTACTGATGTTCACGCATTCACTACTGATGTTCACGCATTCACTACTGATGTTCACGCATTCACTACTGATGTTCACGCATTCACTGCTGATGTTCACGCATTCACTGCTGATGTTCACGCATTCACTGCTGATGTTCACGCATTCACTGCTGATGTTCACGCATTCACTACTGATGTTCACGCATTCACTGCTGATGTTCACGCATTCACTGCTGATGTTCACGCATTCACTACTGATGTTCACGCATTCACTACTGATGTTCACGCATTCACTACTGATGTTCACGCATTCACTACTGATGTTCACGCATTCACTGCTGATGTTCACGCATTCACTGCTGATGTTCACGCATTCATGCTGATGTAAATGCATTTACTACTGGTGTTCACGCATTCACCACTGGTGTTCACGCATTCACTACTGATGTTCACGCATTCACTACTGATGTTCACGCATTCACTACTGATGTTCACGCATTCACTACTGATGTTCACGCATTCATGCTGATGTAAATGCATTCATGCTGATGTAAATGCATTCACTACTGATGTTCACGCATTCACTACTGATGTTCACGCATTCACTACTGATGTTCACACATTCACTACTGAGGTTCACGCATTCACTGCTGATGTTCACGCATTCACTGCTGATGTTCACGCATTCACCACTGGTGTTCACGCATTCACTACTGATGTTCACGCATTCACTACTGATGTTCACGCATTCACTACTGATGTTCACGAATTCACCACTGATGTTTACGCATTCACTACTGATGTTCACGCATTCACCACTGATGTTCACGCATTCACTACTGATGTTCACGAATTCACCACTGATGTTCACGCATTCACTACTGATGTTTACGCATTCACTACTGATGTTCACGAATTCACCACTGATGTTCACGCATTCACTACTGATGTTCACGCATTCACTACTGATGTTCACGCATTCACTACTGATGTTCATGAATTCACTACTGATGTTCACGCATTCACTACTGATGTTCATGCATTCACTACTGATGTTCACGCATTCACTACTGATGTTCATGAATTCACTACTGATGTTCACGCATTCACTGCAGTCACTACTAGCGCACTGACATGCGTAGCCCAGCCCCTCACCGTGACATAGTAGTTGCAGAGGTCACCCCGGCAGCACTCTACGCAGCTCCAGTCGGTGAACCAGTCGTAGGTGCAGGACCGCTGGGTGATGTCCCGCTGCTTGATGCAGGCGGAATAGCTGACGCAGCCCTTGCTGATGTAGTGCTTCCGCTCGGCCAGCGGTGTCCAGTAGCTGGTAGGGGTTGTGTAGTGCACATGCGAGATGCAGGCGTCCTCATCCGGGGTGCAGGGGGTGCTCAGCCGGACGCAGGCGTCGCCATTGCCCTCAATGTTGCGGCATTCGTAGCACTTGATGGCGTCGGCTGTGAGGTTTAAGTGGAGCGATGGCGGCCACATGAGTACAGGGCTTTGGCTCTAAGTAAACTTTAGAGCATTGAATATCGTTAGCAGTGGTACTTGTAGTATATTGTATAGTACTGAGAACACAGAGCAAAGAAGTTCACCTTGTTAGAGACAAATGAAGTAAATTTGGGATTATCTAGGTTGAAGGACATTGATATAGGTAACAAGGATCAAGATTAAGATTAAGGCCATGATTAAAGTCTATGTAGTTACTATTTAGAGTTAGAGGGAAAAATAATAGAAAGATAACAAGACAGCCTTCTATTTGAAATCCAGGCTATATTTGTTATGGGCCTGAGAAACTAGACAAAGGTTATGAAATAAAAAAACTATAAATGACTAGCATATAGTTTTATTCTGAACTTTATATATAATGCAAATTTAAAGCAATATTTTAAATCTAAAATTCTAAGAAAGACAGTCAAATTATAATTAAAAGGACAACAGCATCTTTTTTATTCTTCATAAATTGTTTAAATTTTCAATGCACCTAGTATTTAAAAGTTATTGATAGTTTGATCCATGCTCAGGAAGATATTTTTAATGGCAAAAAATTAGTATACAAACAAAAGGTATGCACTAATTAATACATATGGGGTATAGCAAAAGCATAACAGAAATTTTACACATAGTAATGCATAGCAAAAACTGATAAAAACATTTAGCTCACAATGAATTACCTAAAACATGTCATCTACATGTGTATACATTAAATGTGCTTTTTTATATAATTGATATATGTGCCAATTAATAACATTTGGATAAATAAAAATGAATATTTAAAATAAAAAATAGTACTTCTTTGTATAGTTTCAACTGATTTTGATTTGAATATTTTGAATGTAAGCAAAAATAAAACAAAGTTTTATATTAGAAAAGCATTTAAAAGCTGCAATTATAGATTTTTTACTTTAACTCGTTTTATTCTATAATGTAGAATTTTTTAATGCTACTATGCTCTAACTATTTATTTGTGAATAATGAATCTATGCCTAGGCATCCAAATATTTAATTAGCTTTATGCATAGCACACACAAAATATGCTAAAGTATATTCCCATGCACATG
Source organism: Macrostomum lignano (assembly GCA_002269645.1). Taxonomy (NCBI): domain Eukaryota; kingdom Metazoa; phylum Platyhelminthes; family Macrostomidae; genus Macrostomum; species Macrostomum lignano. Next base: position 27,318 of record NIVC01002261.1, on the reverse strand, counting down.
TGACAGCTTCCTAAATATAGAGCCTTAGGGTTTATAGAGCCTTAGAGCCTCTATATAGAGCCTTAGGGTCTAAATAAAGAGTTTAGGATGGGTGCAAAATTTGGTATAATTTGGTTGAGTGGTTTGGGAGTCTACAGCAATCAAAATTGTATACAGATACAGATAGGTATATAGACAGACAGAGTTTTCATTTCTATAGGTATAGATTTTCCATGAAAGACTATCTTCTGGACTATAGTCACAAAGAGGCTCTATTGATAAATGTTCAATGTAGATATTAACAGACTTTTAATATAAATTGACTCCAATTTTTACTTATCTCCTATTGGCTATCTTTCTTATTATACTTCATACTATCAGAATTGTTGTAGCTCTTTTCATACTCTCAATATAGTCAAGAAACTAGTGTTAATAGGTTTTTGTTTAAGTACAAATATGTCAACAATGTTTATTATTAGGTAACCAACTAGAACTAGGTCATTCCACGAGAGGGTCCTATCATGTTTTTGAACTTTAAGCACTTGTAACTTTTGAGCCATAATAGATAGAACAAAGCTGCAAAAAGCAGCCTATGTCAAACTTCTAGTTTTATATTTTTCACATAGCTGCTTATGAATTCTAAAACAACCAAACACATAATAGAGGCATAAACTATGTTGACAGTTGTTTGATGATGAAAAACAACCATCATGAGACCTTCTCATGGAATGACCCAACTTCATAATAACTGGTCATTTTGCCTATAAACCATTTTAGCTATGGACATTTTGCCCTAGACTATTTCACCTATATACTATTTTGCCCATAGACCATTTTGGCCATAGACCATTTTGCCTCTACTAAGCTAATTGGATTAGTTTGGCCAAGGATTACAAGGAAGCTGGCAACAAATACCCAAAATTGGAGAAAGTTTATAGATTTTTTAATACTATTCATATTTATAGTATATTTTATTATTTATATTTTTTATTCTTTTAGTATTCTTGGTTTTATATTGCTTATAACTAAAACCTTTTTATCTTCTGATTGAAATGGCTTATTGCACTTTTGAAAGGAATGACTATCTTAGAAAAAACTTATAATAAGTCACAACAATTGTAATAAATATAATTGTGGCTCATTCTATATAAGATGGACATATTTGGAAAATAGAAAAAAGTCAATATTTTTGCTTGCCACTGCCTAATTAGCCTATTTTTTACCAAATGTTTTATATTGTGCAATATATACAATCTAAGAATAAAGGAATGGTAAAATGTTGGATTAGTATGTTATCAATTGGCAAAAAGTCATTTTTGTAAAAATTTGGACATTTTTAAAAGCAAAAGACATCATTAAGATTTTGTACCTTTTAAAAACAAATAGAAAGCTTTTGAAGGTTGAAACAAACTATAGATAAAAGTATAGTACTTGCATCATCAGATAAAAGCATTGGTGACCAAATAATCTATTATATTTTTAATGTACTAGTACCTCAAAGTTACTGAATTGACAGAAAAAAATATGTTACGACCATAATGTTACGACCATAAGGCTGCCTTTTCTTTTGTATCTTTGTTGCCTTTTGAGTTTATATATTCTAATAAAAGAGTATGATTTCTAAAGATGTTCTTAGTCAAATTTTAAAAATGTATTGCAAAATATCAAAAATGAAAAATGTTATAAGACTTTTACCTTTTAGTTTCTATATGTCAAAAATCCTGTCGTTACGACCATAAGTGTCATTTAAGGTTTAATAGCATCTATACTAATGATGATATCTATATGAAACTCTATAAATATATTCTAGACAAAATAATCTTTCATTTAAAATATTGGTTTAGTATATTCTATTATTAGATTTCATTTTATAAGTAAAAATAACCTGTTATGTTACGACCATGCTTATATGGAATAAGCCTTGTAATAACACAATTATAAGGTTATAGCAATAATTAATATTGTATTACATAATAAAACTAAAAATAAGCATTATAAAGATAGAATTAAAGATAAATATATAGCTGTATTGCTAAACTATATAATACGATTTCAGCTGAAATGCCTATAGCCAAACTGGATTATGGGGAAAACAGACTATGGCTATGGGCAAAATGGTCTAAGGGCAAAATGTCCATAGCAAAATAGTTTAGAGACAAAACAATTAGAATTTGAATTCATCAGTAGAGACATCTAAAAAATAGATGCTGACAAAGGCTAATTCAGTGGCACACCAATAACTTGTCATACATTTGTTAATTTGATCAAATTAATTGCTAATCAAAAATAAATTAGAACATACAGAACCTCAAAAATACAAATTACTATACTCTGGCTAGAACTAAAAATAAAGAAAATGTTTGTACAGTAAAAATATATTAATACGCAGATAAGAAAATGTTTTAATATCTATATAATTAAATTTATTAGTGAAATAATTTCACAAATAAACTTTGCATTACTCACCATGAAAAATACAACAGAAGAAAACTAAAAGAAATTCAGCGAAAACAGTTTTTGAGAGGTACATTTGTCAAAAAATCAATGCAGAGCCGTGACACTTGTAAAAAAGTTTGCTACTATTCGCCTGCGACTAAATATTAGCGGTTGCTCCAGTTGTCAAGATAGACTACAGTTTATAATTTATTTGTATTAAAGAAGGTACTTCCGTAGTTTTCTTCCTAAGAAAGTTTTTTTGAAACATCGCGCTGTGAAAAAATAAAACAATTTTTGATAGTTTATTAAACGGTTTTTTGAAGTAATGACCTAAAGTTTCTGCTTTAGGATTAAAAAAACAAATAAAAACCCTGAATCACACAAAAACGCTACATTTATTCAAGCTTTTGAATAGCAAAAAAGGGCGATAATACAATATAGGTCAGTTATCAAATTGTAATCTAGGCTATTAGAAAAAGGAACTGTACGCGAGGACACAGGGCGTTTTTAAGTAAATAAAGTGCGCTTGAACAATCTATCTATCTATAATAATTATACATTTCAGTTCAGTCGTTTTTCTACTAAAAATCCTACTAAACTATGGAAATGTTGCGCACTCAGTCAGAGAGTATCAACGCTGGTCCCGAAATCATGTCCATCGGCGAACTGCATCGCTGCATCTTGGCTAAACTGACTGTGAAGGAAGTCCGACGCGCTATTAATAAGTACCGGGACTTGATGCCAAAGGAATCAGACTGGAATAGAAAGCTAAGCCAATCTAGCAAGAAGCCTGAACTTGGTTTTCGTTATTTGTTTCGTTGTGGGCAAATCGATGATGACAACAACAGAACGCTTCAAAAGATGTTGAAGTATATGGATAGATATGACATCTTGCCTTACTTCCAAACACTGCGTTACCAAGATGCATGCCAAACAGCAAGCGATCACCGTAAGTATAATATTGAGGTTTTATTGGTAATTTATTTATCCCTTGCTTTAAGTTTAAGTTTAACTATTTATTCTAAACTCTGACTGATACTTCTTTTTTTAAAGGCAGTTGTTATTTGTCTGGTGAGCCTTTTTGCTATTTGTCTGGTTAAATTGCTAACACAAATATCTTATTTGTTTCGTGATAAATATTCTAGATTTTTTTAGACCTTTTCTTGTATACTGATTAATATTTTCTTGAATTACTTGAGTGTATAAGCAAAGCAGTGTATTCAATTCAATTCGGCATAATTTGGTGTATAAGACACATACTAGTATAACAATATATTAATCAAGACACGAGTAAGAAGTCTTTGAAGTCTAGGAATATTTACCCTTGTGGTTTTTATAAACTAGATATTTTAGTGTTATCAATTTAACTGGACAAATAACAAAATGTCTATTTGTCCAGTATTAACCGGATGAATAGGAAAGCATAGTCAGGATCCAATAACCGGACAAATAACTATATCGCTATTTGTCCGGTCACTAGACAAATACAACTGCCTTTTTTAAATCATGACAAGTAATTTCATATTTTAATACCTTTAAGTGGTAAACACAGTAAATTGCTAACATTTTTTCTATCAAAATGACAAGTGTTTTATAGTATAATATTCTTTAAAAAATTATTCCTATTATTATTATATTTTTATTATAGTTAAAGAATAATAACTACCATTATGTTAAAAAAGTATGGCTATAGTTTTGGGTAATTCTATATTGTAGTCATTTTTTATCTAAGAAATAGATAAAAGAGAGAGAGAGAGAGAATAGAGAGAGAGAAGAGGGTAAAGATGATAAAGGAGAGAGAAGAAATAAATCAGAATAAAGATGAGAGGAGAGGTAAGAGAGGAGAAAGACAAGAGATGAAAGATCAGAGAAATGAGAGAGATAAGAGAATAGAGAGGAGAAAGTAGTAAAAAGAAAGAATAGGATAAATATGAGAGCACAGAGATGAAAGATGAGAGATGAGAGGCTAGAGATGAGAGAGCAAAGAAAAAAGAGCAGACAGGAGAGGCTGGGTCTAGAATCTGGACAATGGTAGTCACTTTTTGCAAACAGGGAAACAAGATATGGTATTTGAAAGGTTTTTTAAAGGATTTGTAGATGATTTTGAAGATGAGATTCAAGACCTGGGATTTTAGCTATTAGATTACAGGGAATAGAATTTTTGGCAATAGGAGTTCTTCCCCTTTCTCCTCCAAAAGAGGAGTTCCACTTGCATATTATATAGATAAAAAAGCAATAATCAACAATGGTTATAGGTGCAGACAGAGGTTGGTTTAGAAATATAAAATGAGAGGAAGATCGATTTTGACCATGAGTAGGGATTGCTATAATATACAGTATAGTATAGGGATATTATATAATAGACACTATAATACACTAGAGGGATGCCATAATACACTAGAAAGACAACACTATAATAAACAAGAAAGGCTTTTTACTAAGCAAATTGAAGGTGTAAGGACCTTTTTTAGAGCAAAAGAAGAGGTACCATCATTGCTAGCCACAAAGAAAAGGTAGCTATCTTCTATACTCCCATATATCCCCATATCATATTCATATATTGCCTTTAGTTTATATTTAAATATAAATATAGTAATCATAGGGTAAAAGCATATGCCCTTTTTATTGAATGAAAATCATAAGTAAGATGTTTTAAGAGTTCTTGATAACTTAAATTTAACAAAAAATAGAAAGTGAAAATTTTATTTATAATATCTAATTAAAAAAAGATTGCTCACATTTGTTTTATAATCATCTAGGTAAAAAATATTATATTTGGATGTTAAAAATCAGATAGTGAAAGCATATAATTAAATACAAATATGCCAGAACCTTTCTTATACTTTTAGTTTATAGGCTTTTTAATAGAGTTGATAAAGTTGATATGTAATATTATCATTTTGATCTCTTTTTCTCTGTAATTAATAATACTTTTTCTAATGAGCAGAAAGTGCCAGTTTCTTTCCTTATTTTGAATGAGAGATTCTATGATAAGGGAGGGCAAATTGAAGTGGGCAAGTTGTTGTTAAAATAAAAAGTTGATTCCAAAAGAATTCCCAGATTTCCATCTTGTTTCTCATCTTGAATGACAGACTAACCAAGAGCATAGTTGCCTGTTTCTCATCTTGAATGACAGACTAACCAAGAGCATAGTTGCCTGTTTCTCATCTTGAATGACAGACTAACCAAGAGCATAGTTGCCTGTTTCTCATCTTGAATGACAGACTAACCAAGAGCATAACTGCCTTGTAGAAGACTATGATAGAACAATATGAAAGACCAAATATTGTGCTGAAAACATAAACAAATTCTAAAGCAAAGGACTGCAGAGCATTGACTTATAAATATGATTTAGAATCTGAAGAATCTGAATATGATAAGATTTAGAAATATGATTTCTTTCTACTGTTTAAAGAAAGTTGTAAATCAATTACAATAAAAGTTTTTTAGCTTTATAATTGATCTAATTCCTTGCATTGAACATTTCAATAGTAATAATAAAAATGTATGCCTATATTCTTATTCCATATTAAAATAAGTGTATCATTGGAAGACCATTTTTTATTATTCCTGATATTTTCTGAAAATTATATTGAGTGTAGAGTTTGTATAATATATAAGCTGTACTTATAACAATAAATTCTGTATTTAGAGTTAACAAGTATGCAATAATTAAAAATTAACAGAACTTAACAAAACAGAATTTATTTACATGATGTATTTGCTACAAATTTACAAGTAGAACACCACGGTAATTTATTACTATGATAGCAAATTCTGAAAGTGAGCAAATTTTATTTCCGCATGCTCTTCCCACTAATTTGCCTGTCCCAGCCGCCTGCGAGGACCCGGTCGAGAGTTTCCTTTGCCGCGAGGTCGGCAACGGCGAGAACGTCCTGACCAGCGCCGTCTACCGCATGGAGCGCAAGCGGGCCTCCAGCAGCCAGCAGTCCGACGGCACCGGCTGCCTGACCCGCGCCAAGTGCCGCCGCATCAGCAGCCAGCTGGAGGCGCAGCCCCGCGTGCACAGCGTCGCCCCGCCCGGCGCCGGCATCCAGATGTCCACGGCGACGGCCTCGCAGTCGCCGGCCTCTTCGTTGGCTTCCGCTTCGTCAACTGCTTCAACTTCGACTGCCGCCACCTCGTCGACTGCGGCGGCCGGAGCGCTCGGTCAGCCGCCGAGCAGCGGCGGTCAGGCCTTCTGCGACCTGCGGATGCGCGTTCGGGCCGAATATCAACAGATCCACCGCCTGCTTAGCAACCAGCTGCACTCGCACCGCAACGACCCGGCGCAGCGCCAGTTCGACCTGTTCTTCCAGGCCAGCAACACCCTGAATAGCCACGACCTGGGCGACATTCTCTGCGACATCCGCTTCTCCGACCTGCACTATCTGGAGGCTTTCTGGCGCGACTACGTCAGCGGAGAGCTCGCGCACGCCATCAAGAGCGTCTTTGTGCGCCACTACCTGATGGGTGAGTCAGTCAGTCAGTCAGTCAGTCAGTCAGTCAGTCAGTCAGTCAGTCAGTCAGTCAGTCAGTCAGTCAGTCAGTCAGTCAGTCAGTCAGTCAGTCAGTCAGTCAGTCAGTCAGTCAGTCAGTCAGTCAGTCAGTCAGTCAGTCAGTCAGTCAGCCAGTCAGTCAGCCAGTCAGTCAGTCAGTCAGCCAGCCAGTCAGTCGCTTCCCCGCTTCTCCACCCGCCCAGACCGGTTCAACCCGGCCGATGTCCAGGTGCACATCAGCCTGGACGCTGCGGATTACTACAATGGCCGCCAGGTGCTTCTCCGATCCTACGCTGAGCACTACAGCCGGCTGGCCAAGGTTCGCGAGTCGCAGCGGGAAATGCAAGAGCAACAGTTGATGGAGCAGCAGCTGACTGCTCCACAGGAGGCTGACGCTGCGGCTTCTGCCGCCGCCACCTCCGCGGCCACTGCTCCCGTCGCCACCTCGGCGGCCACCGCCAGCAAGCCGAGCAAGCAGCGAACGGCTTCAGCAGTTGGCCAGCGCAGTCGCCGTTTAGGTGGCAGCAGCGGCGGCGGCAGCGGCAACAGCGGCGTCCCGAAGCGGCTCACGAGGTCCTCGACGGGGTCCTGAGTCCCGCTGGCTGCAGCTGGCGCTCCGCTCTCCCAGCCCTCCTGACTGCCCCCCCCACCTGTTCACTTGACAATTTGGCCCAGCTTCACACTCTCCCCTAGGGCCTCATCTTTCAGCAGCCCGTGAGCGGCGGCTTTTTTGTCACCTCTCCCGCTGTTACTGGCGTCTCTTCCACTCTGCGTTGGACTCTCAATCGCCCTCTCGCCTCGTTCGCTTGTTTGCTCGCCCCTGCCTTGCGGGCCCGCTCCCGCTATACTATTTGTTATAATGTTTTTATTATTTAATTCAACTGCGGCTTCGGACAGGCGATTCTTTTTTGCTTTCTTCTCTACTTCTTTTTCGCTGCCTGTTGCTTGTTTATAAAGAAGCAGTTCTTTGTCCTTCGGCTGGCACTTTGCCAGTTTTTCAGGCATTCTCTTTGCTACTCATAGTAGCGGCCGGCGGGTCGGAGGCCGCCCATAAACTAATCTGACCGATTTTCACACCGTCTCCCTGGCCAAGCGGCCTGGACACTCATAGCCATCGCTCCGCAATCATTCAAGTTTATTATTTTCATTTATTGTTTATTATTAAATTCAATTTTGAGCTTGTCAGATTTCAAAAGCAACAGCCTTTGTAATTATCTCTGTCGCCTGTGTTTCTTGGCTGTCTTGGCCTCTCAAACAGAATGGTAAAAATTGAAGAAATTTGCTAATACAGATTGAGTAGGTCTAGTCCGCGTGCTCTGCGGATTCCCCGGCACTCGCAATGTTCGCATTGACCTTGTGCCATTGTTGCTTAGAATGTCCTATGTATACTACTACTGCAACTACTCAATAATTTTGCTGTTACATCCCAGGCCGCTTGTTGAGTTCTCCTTTTTGTGTCCCGTTTAATCTGCCGCGTCTCCTCTTGCTTTGCTTGCTGCTCCTTGTTCGTTCTGCCTGTTCCAATTATCTGAAAATAAACATATTTAAAGCCGCGCGCACTCGGGCGGTTGCTACAAAATGACGAGAGCAGTTTAGTTCAAATCGTTGTGCCTGTCAATCATTGCCTGCAGCAGTGCCATCAGCTAGAGTTGGTAATGAAGTTAGCGCTCGCTACTACTGTTAATTTGAGTCTGTCATTCGCTACAAGTTTTGTAAATTTTCTTTTCAAAAAACCGACCGTATTCATGCTACTCTACTGTCAGTAGCAGCTTTCGCAACCGCCCTTGCCGATCCCCGCCTCCCCCGATGCCGTGAGGCGTGTCGGGCCGGGGCGCGCAGCCGACAATCGCCAAGACGAAACAATGCGAGACGCGCCGCTGCCAACCACACCTGCTGGCAACCCCAACGCCACCTCCTGGCTGTTGCCGTCCGTCTCCGCGTCTCCCCTGCCGGATCCATGCGAGGCTGCCGCCGGCAACGCCACCGCGGCTAACGCTAGCTCTGCTGCCTGCCGGGACCGGCTGGGGCAGCCCATGGCCGCGTCCGCTTCTGGACTCGTTGAGCTGAGCACGGCTGCCTGGCTGGCCATCGGCCTGGCCGTCTCACTGCTGCTCTTATCTGGGGGTGAGTGGCACATTGCTAAGTAGTTCTCTAGCAGTTGCTGAGTAGTTCTCAAGCAGTTGCTGAGTAGTTCTCTAGCAGTTGCTGAGTAGTTCTCAAGCAGTTGCTGAGTAGTTCTCAAGCAGTTGCTGAGTAGTTCTCAAGCAGTTGCTGAGTAGTTCTCTAGCAGTTGCTGAGTAGTTCTCTAGCAGTTGCTGAGTAGTTCTCAAGCAGTTGCTGAGTAGTTCTCTAGCAGTTGCTGAGTAGTTCTCAAGCAGTTGCTGAGTAGTTCTCTAGCAGTTGCTGAGTAGTTCTCAAGCAGTTGCTGAGTAGTTCTCTAGTAGTTGCTGAGTAGTTCTCTAGTAGTTGCTCAGTAGTTCTCAAGCAGTTGCTGAGTAGTTCTCTAGCAGTTGCTGAGTAGTTCTCAAGCAGTTGCTGAGTAGTTCTCTAGTAGTTGCTGAGTAGTTCTCCAGCAGTTGCTGATTAGTTCTCTAACAGTTGCTGAGTAGTTCTCTAACAGTTGCTGAGTAGTTCTCTAGTAGTTGCTGAGTAGTTCTCTAGTAGTTGCTGAGTAGTTCTCCAGCAGTTGCTGAGTAGTTCTTTAGCAGTTGCTGAGTAGTTCTCTAGTAGTTGCTGAGTAGTTCTCCAGCAGTTGCTGAGTAGTTCTCTAGCAGTTGCTGAGTAGTTCTCCAGCAGTTGCTGAGTAGTTCTCTAGTAGTTGTTAAGTAGTTCTCCGATAGGTGCTGAGTAGGATAAATGAAGATTCCTCAACTTTTAGTTATTTTTTTCGTTTCCGCAGGCGTGGCGGCCTTTTTGATCTACAAGCGCCGTCTGCAGGGCAGACGCAAGAAGCTGCGCGCCTCATCGCTGGCCTCATCTCTGTCCGGCGACGCCATCACCATGCAGCAGGTGGCGGGCAGATCTACTGAGAGCCTGGAGGACCCGGCGCACTACGACCAGGATTGGTTCCTGCACAGCCTCGAGAACGCGCTGTTCTCTGGTCGCAGCTGCTCCAGCGACAGCAGCCTTGCTGTGGTCGCCGCCTCTGTCGGGCCTACGCAGCCCGGCGGTCACCTGGCACCGGCCGCCGCCTCTCGGCTGCACGCGCGCGGCTTGCAGGCCTCGGCAGCTGTCTGGGCGCGTGCCTGATCCGCGTGACCTGCTGCACCTACCAGTTGTGACCTGCCGCACCTACCAGGTGTGACCTGCCGCACCTACCAGGTGTGACCTGCCGCACCTACCAGGTGTGACCTGCTGCACCTACCAGGTGTGACCTGCCGCACCTACCAGGTGTGACCTGCCGCACCTACCGGCTCCATTTCGCTTGCCGTGCGCCCGAACTTACCGCTGCGAGCTCTCATTACGCTTCCTCATTAGCAGAATTCTGATACAAATATTCTCCCTAATGCGCTACTGAGTGGTAGATTAGTTAGTAGTATGATAACTAAAAACTGCAAACTCGGTAGACTGATGTCCAGCCGATCCCACAGGATTAAACTCTTAGCTCAGCTTCCTTTTCCTCTCGTGCACCGGCCCAAGCGCTATTATCGACCCACCTGTTCTAAAAGTATTACCTAATCATGATACAGTGTGATACTTAATGTGATACAGTGGCGTTGTGAATTGCTTTTTTTGGCCCCCATGCAGCAAACTGCGGCTCCACAATGCGTTTGTATTCTAGCCTGTAGTAACCCAATGTCTTGGACCCTCGCCACTTTTCGATTTTTTGTTTCTGTTTTCATCTTTTTACCCCAGCAGAACACGGAGCCGGGCACCGTTTATACGACTGGCCAGCGGCATTAAGCACTCCGCGCACTCGGCGTCATCGATTCACACCTGTACAATACTGCTATACTGTTCGTGTCGCTTCATTGTGCTGCTCTGACTATCCAGCATACTCACTCATGACTCATCCATGACTCACCCATGACTAGCAGCGCCACTGGCTGTTTTACCTTTTTACACCTGATCCAGGCGGGCTGTCAGTCCGGCATCAGTTCTGTCGCTCACAGAGTTGTTTTTAGTTGCTGCTGTAATCAATCTATTGCAACCATTGTGCGTGATCTGCACCCGAGGCCGGCTGGTTTTCCTGCCGCCTCTTGAATTGGCATAATTAAACTCGATATTATCGATTGGCTCCATTCAATGCCCGATTTTGATTTTATTTTGAACAGGGCAAACCAAATTCTCCGGTTTTTTGTTGCTAATTAGTTTCCCTTCGAACTGAGATCAATGATGCCCTGATGTGTGCCAATTTATTTCTTCAGGTTGAGGATTTTGAAGCTGCGTAGCATTTCTGCAATGTGAAGCAGCTTAGAATTAATAAAGTACTTTCGATGCTTTACTTGACTTAGCTGCAGGGTGATCCGTAGACACAGAGGGGAGGCGAGGGTCGCCCATTCCGCCAGCCCCTGAAGGCCGGCCGACCTTCCACCGAGGTGGTCCGCCAGTCCGTCCTGCAGCGGGATCTTCCGTTGGAAAGAAAGTGGCTCGTCCTGTCGTTCAAACTGGATGAGCCGTGGGATGCTGCCGAGGTAGCGTAGCCGGTCACTGGTAAAGAAGAGCAGTGACATTTTCAGGGCAAAGTTCACTTTCGAGGTCGCCTCGGAGGAAGCAGTGCCTGGCAGTCCTGACAAGGTCGCGAATACCCTTCCATTACAGTCTCTTGCACGGAGACTTCCATTGGGTCTTCATCGGTGAATTCTTTTGTGCTCGACTTTAAGATGAAAATTTTCAAGGGGTGCAAGCTGAGATATTGATGGACCAAAAATGGATGGTTTTATTTGTAGCATTTGTCCTGTCTGGTTCGTATGGTTAAAGTTGATGAAGAACGTTCCAGTTCCAGTGCCAGTCAAGGACTTCTTAATAACTTAGGACGGAAAACTCGCAAATCACTGTAAGAAAGTTGATGCTCGATTCATTGTACATGTAGGGTGTCCTTGAATTTAGTAACACTTGAAGAGTTCAATATGTAAGAGTGAAGTTGCAGGACAATAGAAACCTTCACACCGGATATAGGTACCCAGAATTTGAGGGGTTCCTAAATTTCAAGAGTGACTACGAGTTCTCGTATATTCGTTACTAAATTCAACCATTCGCGTAGCTGGAGGATACGGGATAATCCCGATCGGAAAAAATTCTTAAATCTATGCATATAGTAATATTGAAATCACCCATATAAGTATAATAGGTGTACAATGTAACATTATATTATAGTAATACATATTGGATATCCCTCAGCTGCACCATTGCGTTACTAAATTTCGGTTACTAAATTCACATAGACACGTACATGTATCATATCTATGGTCAAGCCATAGTCAAATATAAAGCCTTTTGGGCTTAACTTTAAGCTGGAGAAGGCTACATTCTTAGCTAAGTGCGTGGGAAGCAAATGAAACGTTGCGCAAGAACCTACTATACAGTAGGAGTCATGAGAAGACGACAGTTATTAATTACCAAAAGATCAAAAAGAGGCATGGTAAGTTTGCTGCCATAATAGCTTGGCCATAACCCTGCTTTTAAACGAGCCTCGTGATTTTTTCACATTGGTTTGCGAGTTCCCGTCTTGAGTGATTAAAGCGTCCTTGCATTCTGTGTACATTCTGTGGTTTCTGTACAAACTCTAATCATAGGTGTGCTCTCTAAGGAAGGGCGGCAACATGCCGCATTCACTCTGTAAAGCATTTCTACGCTTACAGCACGGTTTTTAGTCGCTAAGGGGCGCCGAGTGCATTATGATTCGGCTCATCTTCGGCTGCCACCAACGCTGAACTAAAAAAATGAAGAAGCTAATGAACGAGAATCATTGTGTAAATTTAACGGAATTGAAATAATTTATTTTCCTCCACGCCTGTCTCAGGCTTCAGTGAAGCTGCAGCCAATTAAGCAAATGTTCTTCCCACCACCAAAAAATTTTCAGGTTAAAACTGAAGTTTGCGGAGTTGTCTCAAAGTTAAGTTTTGCGTTCATCAGGGGCAGATTTGAGTTACTTCTTGGTCTTGGAAGCCACAGTCTTAGCCACGGTCTTCAGCGAGGTGCTCACTTTCGAAACCTTCAGCACCTGGATCATCTTGCGTCCTGCAGTTGGGCGAAATGTTTGAATTCAGTGAGTTTCCCTCATTCTCTTCGCATCATTTTTCTATCTACTCGCTTTCCATCTACATTCCTAGATAATATCCAAACCAAGGACCTTACGAACCAAGGACCAAACGAAGTTATAACTTCTAGTGGTCCTTGATCCGAACTCTAGTCTCTTCAGATGCTCGTGTCAATCGACCTTCACTTTGAGTACTCTGCATTAGCCGCATAGAATTTCGAGAGAAATCTTGAAGCCACCATTAAGCCGATACGAAACTTACCTGATACAACGCCACTTAGGGTCGGATTGCCTGCGCTGTCCTTAGCGCATTCGCAGCTTTTCGCCGATTTGCCCTTGACAACGCAGTCGAAGCCCTTCTCGCCGATTTTGCGGCACTTGCCGTCCTTCTGTTTGCACCCGGACTCAACCAGCTCGCCTCCCTTGGCGGTGCACTTGTACTTGAAGCACGAGTTGACCCACTCCTGTCCCTGCTCGTATCGCTTTCCAGTGCTGCGATCCACGCAGACGCTAACGACGCTGCCTCCGGAGCTGCTCACTTCCTTGGCCTTGTCGCCGGTCACCACTTCGTTCTTGCCCCAGCCGGCCGAGTTTTGGACGCAGATGCAGTTCTTGTGCAGGCTGCCACTATAGTGGCAAGAATAGCCGTCCTCGTTCAGGGCTTTGCAAGTCTTGTCAGCGGCCTGGCACTCTGCAAATTGTTGCAGCAGAACTTTTATTATGATTGCTGTGAGGACCCCATCTTTGATCTACTCGTTCTTAGATCCATACAGTTTAATAAAAACCTACACAAGTATCTATTAATGCAGCTGCTGACTGAAGACATCGTCACGGGCTTAAAACAAAAAACTCACTAGGGATTCTCTTCAATCCGGTCTTGGTGCACTCCATCACATTGCAGCCGTGATTCCAGCGCTCGCCCTCGATGTAGACCTTGCTCGGGTTGAACGGATCGGTACAGCGGTTCTTGCTCTCCTTGATCTTGCAGTAGCCCCATGATCCGGTCTCGTGCATTCGGTGGTACGAGCACCAATACCTGCCGTTGTACTCGTCGCAGTTGTACAGCCACTTGTTCTGATACTTGAAGGGGAACACACACTGGCGGCCACTCTCTGTGAGCACCTTCTCCTTCGAGGTGGCGATAGACTGATAATGCAGGGACTCGACCTTCTTTCCCTTCTTGTTTGTGCGGGTGCGCAGTCTGAAATGTGGAGATGGCATAGTACCGAAATCTTATTAAAAATGTCACTTTGAGTTTGTTCATCAAGAACTAAGCACCGTTTTTACCCATAGTTGATGCAAAGATAATTTGTAAGACTGAATGTAAGGGTCCTTACTTGCAACGACACTTCCAGCTCAGAGATCCAGTGACCTGAGTGCATGGGAAGTACTCCTCCGTTGAGTAGCATTGGCCGTCGTAACCAAGACACTTTCTGGACACGACTTCGATTCCACTGTTGGTGCACTTGAACTCGGAACACTCCTCTTGCCATGTGCTTCCAACTGCTCGCAACTGTTTGTCTTCGGTCTTGCAGTACTTGATTGTTGCTGTCTGCAGCTGGCAGAGTCCGCGAACCTTGACAAAGCCCTCTGGACAGTTGATCAGCGGATAGATTCTCTTGTAGATTAGCTTGTAGATGCTGTTAATGTCAGCGGATCTGATCACGGTTACGTAGTGGCTGATTTCGTCGCGGGAATACAGCGGGCTCCAGTCGGACGGCTCTCGTGCCGGTGTCAGCTGGACAGTGAAAAACTTTCCGGTCGACTTGAAGTTATCAGACAGTCTCTTAATCGCTGGCAGGTTGGTGTCGCCCGGCTTAATGTTCGAACCAGTGATGAGGAACACGATCGGCGTGCTTCCGTTTCTGGCCTTCGCATGCTCCTGATTTGCCTTCTTCATTCCGTCGAGAAGGTTTGCCTTTCCTCCAGGGAAGTTAAGCGCCTTGATCTTGTCATCGATTCCAGACAGGTCAGCTTGGCTAAATTTGATATCCGCACCTCCCTTTTTGCCCATAATAATGGCCGATGCACGCACGCTCAGACCCTTCAACTCATTGGCTTTAAACTTATTGAGCAGGCGGGTCAAGAAATCCTTGATGTCCTTCTCAGATGACTTCAGCTTGTCGCTACCATCAATGGTGAAGATAAAGTCAACCTTTCGTTGAGACATTCCCTTCTTCTCATCTGGCACGCACCCTCTTCCAGCCTTGTGCACCCAGTTGCTGCCAAGTTTGCACTGGCATTCATAGCCTGGCTTCTTGTTTACACATGTGGCAGATGCGTCGCAGAGTTTGCTGTCCTCAGCGCACTCGTCAATGTCAATGCACTTGTTGCTTTCGTAGCGATAGCCGGAGTCACAGCTGCAGTTGTAAGAACCAGCCGTGTTGATGCACTTCGAACCGCCCTTGCAATTATGCGATCCAGCTGCGCACTCATCGATATCCTTGCAGCCGAGACCGGTTTTGTAAGTGTAACCCTCGTCGCAGGTACACTTGAACGAGCCAAGTGTATTGATGCACTTTCCGGAACCAGCGCAAGGATCTTTTCCTTTGCATTCGTCGATGTCAACGCAACCAAAGTATTTGTTGTACTCGAAACCAGTCTTGCACTTGCACTTGAAGCTGCCTGGTGTATTGACGCAAGTAGCACTATCACCCAAGCACGGATTCTCTTTGCACTCGTTGATGTCAACACACTTGCCATTTGCCTTATCAAAGCGGTAGCCATTGTCGCATTTCGGTTTGCTTGGGCACTTCTCCTTCTTCAGAGACACACATCCACGGGATCTGTCATGTCGGAAGCCTTCGCGGCAGAGGCAGATGAAGCTGCCTGGCAAATTGACGCAGGTGCTGTCAGAATGGCATGGTGGTACCTTTGCTGCGCACTCGTTCACATCTATACAGCGTTTGCCTTTTCGTTTATATCCGGAAGTACAGCCAGCTGTCTTTTCCAGCTCCTTGGTGATCTTCGGGATTGCAAGATACGGTGGCACTCGTGCTGGGATGACTGACAATCCACCAATAGCCGTGTCGGTCTTTCCTGGTTTTGTTGGTGGGAGAGTGACAGCAACCACGTGGACGTTAGCCTTTTTCAGCGAATCTAGTTCGCTCTTGACAACACTTTCCGATGACGCTGGAACTTTGCTCTTCTTCAATAACAGAATATACTTTGGAACCGCTGGTCTTGCGCCTCCCATTGGGTTCATCATCACCTTGTTGGCAACCCGGAGAGCGGCATCCAAGTTATCAGCTGATCCTCCTGGTTTCTTCATTTTTCTGACGAATGCCATGAAGTCAGCTTTTCCGGGGCGCTGGTTAAACAGACTTACAGTTGGGCTTGTTCTGCCGAACACTGCAATTGCTGGTCGTACAGAGTTAGAAGACAGTCTGTACTTTGTAAGAAGCTTGATGATCAAGTTCTTCAGTGTTTCAAACTCATCTGAACTGACGTCATCTGTTCCGTCGACAACGAAGGCCAGATCAAGTGGCACTACTTTGCCGCAGATTCTTTCGGGGACGCACTTCTTTCCATTGAGTACGTAGCCTTCTTTGCAGGCGCAGCCTTCTCGGGATGGCAGACGGCACTTTCTTCGTCGACCTAGATCGGCGCATGTTCTTGGGCAGCCACTTGTTTTTCTTCTGAATACAGAATTGGCACCGCACTTCAATGGACAGAACCGGTGTTTTCTCCAGCTCACTCGGAATCCCTTGGCCAGGCAAGCGTTGTAAAGAGTTTCCAGGGACTCGCACACAGCCTTTCGGCGATTTTTAGCTTTTCGGTACTGACAAACGTCAAACTTGCAGCTCTTATAGATCTTGGTATAATCAACTTTTCCGGATTTCAAGCAAGCTCTGAATGGCCCCTTCTTGTTTGAAATAAGGCCACAGAATCTGCTAGATTTGATCTTTCGCTTCATTGATTTTGAGCATTTTGATGTTGATGCAGGTTTGACTTTGCATCGCGAGCTCTTTGTGGAGCGGTCAGCGACAAGATAGGATTGTCCAATCTGCACGAATCCCTTTGAACCCAGCTTGGAGACATCCTTTCCACTTCTGGTTTTCAAATCATCCTTAGGATTTCCGTTGCAATTTCCACAGATGCCCTGAACCTTTCCAGCGAACCGGGATTTTGGAAGGTGCAGTTCGGCCACTGATCTGCCATTGAACTCAAGATACAAGCCGCAGTACTTTGATTCAACAACAACATTATTTCCACTACGGTAAACTCGAAGCTTCTTGCCTCTCTTGTAGAGCGAAACAGGTAGCCTTCGAACTCTCTTGCCGTTGAAGAAGACACGACGTTTCTGGTGCAAGCGGATAGACAACCCATGAATGTTTATGTCAACGAATTTTGTCCAGCTGACTCTTCGTCTCTTTCCACGAACTTCATTCTTTGCTGCAACAGAGAAGTTGCACCTAGAAGATTTTCGTAGTTTGGACTTGGCCAACAGATACTTGCATTTTCCCATGAAGTGGATCCATTTTCCATCAAATGTACGGTAGTGTGGATCGCCCATGGATATGCAGGTGCAGAGCTTTCTCTTCTTAGGATTGCAGGTGCCACAGGACGCTGGACACAAGTACTTAACCAGCTTTTTTGAGCACCGTTTCTTTCTAGCCCAACCCTTGCAAGCGAATGTCCTATCGTAGCAGCCCTTCAATGCTTTTCTGCAGCGACCCTTAATAAACATAGACTTGGCGGGGCATTTCTTGGGCACACAAGCTGCATAAGATTTCGACCCCTTTCTTACTGTTTTCTTGTTGTAATTCTTTGGGCAGTTCTTGACGCAACGCTTTCCAAGCTTATATGTTCCTTTCCTGCAGGCAGATGAGGCACAGTATCTTCGAACACCTCGTCTAGCCCTGAAGTATCGTCTCCTGTATCCTGAAGGACAGCGCTTCACGCAGCGTCCGCCAAGTCTAAACAGTCTGCGCTTACAAGCTTTCGGGGCGCAGTACTTGAAGATGTATGACCTAGAATATCTGATAGATTTTCCAGCAAAGCCACTCGGACAGCGCGGGACGCATCGTCCACTTGAGAAAAATCGGCCTCGTGAGCATGCGTCTCTGGCGCACATTCTGTACAGCCGTCCTCCGATCTTCTTGCTCAAAACCCTATAATTTTTAGGGCAACGCCGCTGACATCGTTTGCCAAAGCCAACTAATCCAGCCTTGCAGAAAGGCATAGAAGGAACACATGATGCTCGTTTGCGCCCAGATACTCGTCTAATTCGGCATTTAAATCCTCGTCGGCACC
Organism: Macrostomum lignano; assembly: GCA_002269645.1. Lineage (NCBI taxonomy): Eukaryota > Metazoa > Platyhelminthes > Macrostomidae > Macrostomum > Macrostomum lignano. Next base: position 8,949 of record NIVC01002261.1, on the reverse strand, counting down.
TCATCCGGGCACACGGGTTTTTATTAGCACAAACAGCCACTTGCCGATCTTTGCGCCCTGGAAGAGTCTTTACAATGCACCTTCTGGTTTCTTGAACAGGAGACCTTTGAGCAGAGATTGCGTCGGCATACAGCATAGCGTCTGATGAACTTCGATCGCCTGTAGCGGAATCTGAGGCGATATACTTTCTTTTCATATCTGCTTGGGCAACGCTTAACGCATCGTGTGCTATATCTGGCCATGGGATACCTGCACAGTTTCCTCGTGCAGAGTCTCACTTTGTATGCCATTCTGCGGCCCTTGTGCATTCTGAAACGCTTCGAAGAGCGTTTAATGTAGCCGCGTGGACACTTTCGAACGCATCTGCGCCTGTGGCGATAGGTTCCGGCTTTGCAGTCTGCAGGGAAATGGGAAATTCAGAAGTCGATTTCGAAAACTTAAATACTAGTCATGCTATCTTAAGCACAGAATATGTTCTTTCTTACATCGTGGAACACAGACGGGCTTTCGTACAGTTCGACGAACTGCTCGCTTTCCGGCCCTGAAAACTCTCGTTCTTCGGCTGATGATGCACATCTTTGTCTTGCCACAGCGACGGCGGCGACAAAGGACTGTCAGCTTTGTTGGCAGGCAGAATCCAAGTCTTCGCCCGCGAACAGTTCTGGACCGTCTGTAGTAACCGGATGGGCAACGGCGGAAGCAGCGACCAAAGGCAAGAGCAGTTGGATATCTGCAGCTCTTCTGTCTCACTGAAGAAATATAGGTTGTTATAGTTATTTTTATTATGCTTGCTACGCCTTTACTTGCTTATCCGAAGGACAAAAAGCTAAAAAATACCTGGTCTGCAGACCTTAGTTGGTCGGATTGACCTGCCCTTAGCACTTCGCTTGAGACGATACACTATTCGGTATCCTGATGGGCATTCTACAATAAAGAAAATAATGAAATATTTATTGACAGTTATTAAACGTTATCTCGGTTAAGTATCAGGGCTAGCCAACTTACTAGTTTTCCGGGCACAGCTGGTGATGGAAACAAGCTTTCTTGATCGTCTGGAATACACTCGATATCTTCGCTTTCTGTAGCCTGCTGGACACCGCGAGATGCACGAATTTCTGAACGCGAATCTTCCTCTTGGGCAATCTGAAATGTTTAAATCGATGCTTGTAAGAGAAACTGGAGATATTCCATTAGCACACTGTTCAATCAGGCACTTTATTAAATTAAACTCGCACCTTTCCTGCAGAACTTGATAAACCTGAATCTTCTGGCTGTGTATCCACGTGGGCACCTTCTGACGCATTTGCTTCGGAAAGCAAACTTTCTACCGCATTCTGAAAGTTTGTATGCAAATTAGCTTTTTAAACACTATTTTCTAGGAAATATAGAATTCTCTCTATTCAATCAGATGAAATCACGGCCTTACTTGGCTTGCATGTGCGCACAACTTTTCTTGATCGTCTAACCAACAATGTCCTCATTCCTCTTGGGCACTGCTTTCTGCACTTGGCGTGGAACAAGAACAATCCCTTGGCACAGCTTTCCCTGGCTCTCTTGCACAGTCTTAGCACTCTGCGCACCCTCCTTCCGCCTCTATTAAATCGTACGACACGTCTTCTCAGCACGTAACCAGTTTTGCAAGGCTTGCTTGCACTGACACATCTTGACCTGTAGCGACTCCGTGACCGTCTGTAAACGAGCACTTGTCCCTTCTTGCAGCTTCTAATAGGCCTGCAGTATCGGACTGGCGCTCTTCTCGCCCGCTTGTAGACGCGACCGGTGTATTTTTTCGGGCATTTCTTGACGCAACGCCTTCTGAACCTGAAAGTTCCTTTCTTGCATCTAAAAGGCACTCGTCTACAGCGACCTCCTCTGGCCTTAAAACCTCTTGGGCATCGCTTCACACAACGCCTGCGGAGTCGGAACAGGCCGCTTTTGCAGCTCTTTCTGACAGCTCTACAGCGACCTCTTCGAGCACGGAATCCTTTGGGACAGGACTTTCTGCATGTTATTCCCAGACGGTACATGCCCTTTGGACACCGTGTAGGCTTGCAAGAGCCCCGCGACCTAACAACTGTGTAGGTCCTTGGGCAGGCTCGAACGCAAGATCTAGCACCACTCGGCTTGATTAGCAGCAGCCTACCAGACGGGCAGAGGCGAGCTAAGATGGAATGAAAAAAAAGATGTTTGTAAGTTGGTCATTGCGCTTTGCAATTAATTAATCCCTCATTCAACCCTTTAATCAGACTTACGCGTGCGAACGCACGATCCTCGAATGTTGTGAGTTCCAGAAGGACATTTGGTAACGATGCAGACTCCTCTGTACATCTTTCCGTTTCGGCAGACGTATTTTCGTACGCAGCTTCGTCTCTTTCTTCGGAAGCCAAGAGGGCACGTTTTGAGACAGAGTCTTCTGAATCTAAGCAGACCTTTTTTGCAGCGCTTGATTCCTGGAACATAATAGATTTATATAAGAGATTTGAAATGTTTTGATTTAGCAATTGAATAGCGTATATCGAATTAGCGGTTACAGCTAAGAGAAGCATAGCCGAATCAAAGAGAAATACTCACTGACACACGATCGTCTAGCAAAGCTTCGATAGTGACCAGGCGGGCACCTCACCAGGCATCGCTTTCCGTAGGCGAAGCGACCAAAACGGCATTTGCTTCTCTCTAAAATTTTAGATGTGTGGAATAACTTTTATGACGTTGAAAGGGTTAAATCATGCTACATTGAACAGGCAAATAACTTACTGAAACAGTACGATCCTCGTCGCTTTGTTCCAGCTGGACAGCCCTTCATGCAGGTGCCTCGGTACCTGTATGTTCCCTTGCGGCAGGCGGAGTACGCGCATTGTTTGCCCCTCTTGGTGAAACCGGCTGGACAATTTCTGAGGCAGAGCGCGCGGCCAAGCCTAACGTAGGCCTTGGGACACGAGATGGAAACTCTTCGGCACTTTCGTCGAATTCCAATGTAGCCGACTGGGCACTTTCTCACACAGGACCGGCCAATGCGGAACTTGTTGTAGCAGTATGCCCGGATGCATCTCTGTCTGCGGAATCCCACTCTCATGAAGCCCTTCTTGCAGATCTTCAGGCAGTACCAGCGTCGTCGACGGGTTCCACTGGGGCACTTTCGATCGGCAAGAGCCAGAGTAGTAAACCAGGCCACGCTTGCAACCGCGCTTTCCTGCAAAGGGAAATGCAGAAGATGAGAATGAGTTCGTATTTAAAAAGCAGCCCGCTTCTAAACCGCATATAAAAATCAAATAGTTCATACTTATGCAAACGATTTTGCCCCTTCGGATGCTGAGTCTGGCCTTTGATCCGCGTGGACAGCGAGCTCCTAAAATTTGTCGTAGCTGATTGCATTAATCCACTATTGTACTGGATGGTTGAATGATTTTTTTGTTTTTGCACAGACATTGGACTGCTTGCTCTCTTGCGCAATACTTACGGATGCATCTTCGTCCTCTTGCATAAGTGCGGGCCGGGCATCTACTTCTGCATCTTCCTCGGTAAGAAAATCCAGAGCGGCAGTAAATTCTGCGGCCTGTAATACACCAACCGAAAGCAACGCGGTAAGCAAAAAATTTCTGTTGTACGAGTCAGTAGTCAAGATTTGGTTTTTAACAATGAATTTACTCACGGTAGCAGTTGTTTCCTCGTCGGAAAGAGTTTCGTGGGCATCCTGTAAAAAACATTTTGGCTAGTTGTGAAATCGGTTCAAAAGGCAGTAAAGCATAGGATTGTTTTCAGACTTCTAAACTTACGCCTGCATCGACGACCCACCGCGACGAATCTTCTTGGACATCTCTTGACGCATCGTCTACTGAGCATGAATGCAGGACATGACTTGACAACTAAAACCGTATTACGCAATGCCAGGTTGAGTTGATATTCTGCTTTACCAATAAGTAAAGAATCACAAAAAAACTAGACAACGCCCCTTTTTAACTTACGCTTGCAGGACCGTCTTGATGAGCGTCTGGTGCCACGAGGGCATTTTCGCCAACAGCGGTTATTGAACAAAAATTTGCCGGACTTGCAAATCTTGTTGAACTCTGCAATATTTTTTTTGAGAGCAATAGTTAATAATCTATGATAATCGCTGGAAAGTCTTTGAGAAAGCTTTCCTAGTCGTTATACAATAAAATTGGCTTACTGATGCACCGCCCTCCGCGCTTGTTCCTAATCATAGTGAAAGTTCGCGGCACACCCGATAGTAGCCGACGCAAGTTCGTCCCCGGCGACGGTATCCGCTCGGGCAAAACTCTAAAATTCAGAGACAGCATAAGTTAGCGATGCGCAAGCCGCAAGCGAATATCTCGGGCCTTTGTCAACTTACTTCCTGGCTTATAACAGCGAGCTACCAAACGCCCACTTCGTTTAAAGGCTCCGCGTCTTTTAAAGGCTTTCCAGATCTTTCTCAATTTTCTTTTCAGGGAACGCTTCAACTTTCTAGCAGTTGCCGCTCGTCTTCTGCGACTAAGTTTGGAGAGCCGGCGCCTTGCAATAGCGTATCTTCTATAGCGACGCTTTACGATTTTTCTGAAGCGCCTGTACAGCCTTGGAACTCTTCTGCGCACGACGCACCTGATCCACTTGGGCAGCGCTTCTTACTGCATGGATCTGAATGAATTTGATCGGAAAATAATATATCTCTCTCGCGTCTCTAAGTGCAAAAACCGCATGTGAGAAAAAATGAAATTATGTGACTCACTTGCTCTCTTTGGTGCACAAACGGCGCGGGTAATGTAGCGCCGTTTGTTTCGCATGAGTCGTCTGTATTGTCGCCTTGTGGCGCGTCTCAGACGCCGTCTTAGCTTATTGCGAATTCGTCGGTACGACCGGGTCGAACGACGGCGATGCCTTCGAAGAGTGCGCTTCAGTGACCGTCTCAAACTTCGGAAGCGTCTTGCCCGTCGTCGGCCTCGGAATCGCCGAGCGGCTGATCGTCTCAGCGTCGGTTTCGACGGATAGCGCGGGCCGCCAGACGTCGACGCCTACGGCCAAGCCTCCTGCGTATGCCATGCATTCGAAGACGGAAACGTTTCCTACTGACTCTTAGATAGAAGCGGTACAGCCGGAAGGCTCGAGTTGGGATCCTTCTCACCACACAGCGACGGTTCTTTCCGCACTTTTTTCTGCTGCATGGATCTGAAATTAAAAAAATATCATGCACTGTTTGCCTCATTCGGAAATAATACGAGCTTATGGGCAGAAGGAATAGCAAATATTGCTATTTATTGAATTAACATAACGATTACTTACTAGACTTTCTGACGCAGCGTCCAACAGAGATTTTTCGACCCCTCTTTGACTTGACTCTGCGCACTCTGCACCTGTATCCCCGTCTACAGCGCTTTCTTCTGCAAGGATTTTTGGCAACACACATGGCCCGACGAATAAATCGCCGTCCCTTGCGTCTGCCAAGTCGCTTGCGCAACATTCGAAGCCTTCTTTGTAGAGAGGTTGCAAGGATGCTCTTTTTCTTGTAGTACGAAACCACAGCTCGTTTCAGTCTTCTTCGATAAACCCTGGAAATTCTTCTATACAAAGAGCGCATCTTTTTCCTGATCGATTTCTTTGCTGCTTTGGTAGCCTTTTTAGACTTGTAATACAGAGCCTTGAAAATTCTCGCTTTTCTTCCGAACCAGCTTTTCAATGAGAAGACGCGTCTGGCGTACTTCTTCTGATTCCTTCTGAATCGGCGAACAACTGATTTTGGAACGCGTCGTCTACGAGAAGAACGTCCACGCCGTCCCTTTCGTCGAGAGAATTTTCTAAAAAGCTTTTTGAATCGCCTTCCATAGCGCCTTGGCAGCTCTTCTGAACCTTCCCCACAGTCGAGAGCGAGCTCGTCGCAATTTTCTAACAAATCTTTTCAGGTTACGCCTTGACCTGCGAACACGACGGACTCGAGAGCGCCGGGATCTGCGAATGCGTCTCAAAGCGTGTCTTAGCCAGAAAGAAAATGATTTTCCTGCTCTTCTGCTTCTCCGTGCCAAAAATTACGGTGCACTCTGTGTCGGTGTCGGAGTTTTTGCACAGTGCGGCGTAGCCGGGTGTGGAACCGTCTGTAGGCCCTCTTCACACTGATGCGGTAAAGCCTGTACCACCAAGTTGGAACTTTTTTAACCACGCAGCGCTTTCCAGCTGAGCATCGAACTTTTCGACAGGATCCTAGATATGCAAAGGTGGGCGAAAAGAAATGCAGGTATATTGCAGTAGTGTAACTAAAATATCTGTCGCAGTTAAAAAAAACAAAGCACTCACTCGTCGCCTTTTTGATGCATCGAGCCACAGTCCTAACGCGGTTCTTGAAAACTCCCTTGCCTTGCTTCTTACGCAGTGATCTAAGCCTTTGAGCCAAGCGGCGCCTAGCCAGTCGTACTGAGCGACGATACTGCTTGAAAGCTGCGCGCCTACTTCTTCTGAAGCTTCTTACTCGACGACGGAACGCAACTCTGAGACGTTTCTTCGCACTGCCAGATTTTGCTCTTGAAGCTCGAGCGATAAGTTGCGGCATACTTGCGGAAGTTTCTTGCAGCTTGGCGACTTCTTCTTCGGTAAGCCAACGTGATCTTCTTGTGACTGGCAAAGTAAGACTTTGTCAAAGCTCGTTTCTGACGAAGGAATGCGCTAAACTTCTTTGTAAACCGCCTCACATGCCTGCAAGAGAATCCCGACTTGCACTTGACTTTTGAACATTGATTCACTACACAAACAGCAGCTCGTACAGCAGTCTTAGTTCTTCGATTCTTTCGAGAATGGCTTGATAGGCTACGCCTAAAACGCAGGCTGAGACTTCTTCTAGCCTTCAAGAACTTTCTTCTTTCTTTACGAAGCTTCAAAACGTAAGATCTTCTGCGAAGTCTCCAGGATCTTCTCAAGCTCTTAACAGAGGCAGCTTTCTTCGCCTTAGATGCTTTCCGAATAGCCTTCTTAAAAGCAGCTGATGCCCGTCCGTAAGACAACTTTGCAGATCGCCGACTTCTACAAACCTTAGTTTCAGAGCTCGAATCTGCTTGCGATATCCTTTGTCATTCTACGCTCTCTGAGTGAAAACGGCCCGCTTTTGTGATAGTTCGTTTCACAATGCAACGCTTGCCTTTGGAGCACCGTTTTTTAGCACACAAACCTAAAAAGGGTGCAGGTATTTTCAATAACAATATAAACCAAAAAAAGAAATTAGAAAAAGGTTTTTACAAATCTACAAAAATTAATAAAAACAAGACAATTATAGCCGACTAACCTCTGGAAGGTCGTCTCCTTCGGACGCATCTCTTCGATCCTCGTCTAGCTCGTCTCAGCAGTCGGATCAGTCGAGCGACTCTGCGCCTGTGCCTCGATCGAAGAGCGTTCAATCGTCTCTTGTGCAGTCGTGCAAGTCGAGCTCTGCGCTTCGCGTAGCTAGACACAACCGATGAAGCCAGCTGGCATCTGTACCTCACGGTAATGTACTTGTATGTTCCGCGGCAAGGATCTCCGAAGACGGCGTTGTTGCTTCGCACCCTGCATGCTCGCGGTTGTTGCACTTGGAAGCGATGACTTTGTTGGCTCGGCCGCTGCTGCACTTGTATGTCTTGCGGGGTCCTCGAGCGCAGTATTTGTTAGATGTTCTGCCATAGAATCCGCGCAGCACCCGGATGACGTATCTGGATGGACATCTGATGGTCAGAGATTTGCCCTCGCAAGCGTGCTTCACTCGCACTCCTGAAGCGGAGAAGTATGCAAAGTGAAAGCGTGATTAAACAACCAAAACGAAATACTGAACACGAAATGCATTTATATTCGCTAGCGTTGTTACATGTTGCCAAAAAGCAGTTTCAGTAGTATTGCTTACGGCGGTAGCGAGCTGGTGTTCGGCTCTTTCGGATGGAGGCTGCATGTCGTCGTCTCTCGGCGACAGTCCTGCTCTGTGAGCTCGTCGCAGTTTGTTGATGCTTCTTCTGAGGCTTCGGATTCGCCTGCTAGATCTTCGTGTCACGCACTCTGGTTCCTTCGGCAGGTTCGTCGGCCGCATTTCTTGCCTGAGTATGTTGTGATTCGGTGAGGAGCAACGTATGAACTTCGGTGAAAGTGCTTCAACTCTAAAATCCGTAGCTCAAAGTCTCACTAGATATTTGAGGAAGCAATTTACTAGGTGGGGCATCAATAATTTCTGCATTTGTTTTGCTTTAAATAAACGGTCGACCGAATAGCCGACTAACCTCTGGAAGGTCGTCTCCTTCGGACGCATCTCTTCGATCCTCGTCTAGCTCGTCTCAGCAGTCGGATCAGTCGAGCGACTCTGCGCCTGTGCCTCGATCGAAGAGCGTTCAATCGTCTCTTGTGCAGTCGTGCAAGTCGAGCTCTGCGCTTCGCGTAGCTAGACACAACCGATGAAGCCAGCTGGCATCTGTACCTCACGGTCATGTACTTGTATGTTCCGCGGCAAGGATCTCCGAAGACGGCGTTGTTGCTTCGCACCCTGCATGCTCGCCGGTTGTTGCACTTGGAAGCGATGACTTTGTTGGCTCGGCCGCTGCTGCACTTGTATGTCTTGCGGGGTCCTCGAGCGCAGTATTTGTTAGATGTTCTGCCATAGAATCCGCGCAGCACCCGGATGACGTATCTGGATGGACATCTGATGGTCAGAGATTTGCCCTCGCAAGCGTGCTTCACTCGCACTCCTGAAGCGGGAAGTATGCAAAGTGAAAGCGTGATATAAACAACCAAAACGAAATACTGAACACGAAATGCATTTATATTCGCTAGCGTTGTTACATGTTGCCAAAAAAGCAGTTTCAGTAGTATTGCTTACGGCGGTAGCGAGCTGGTGTTCGGCTCTTTCGGATGGAGGCTGCATGTCGTCGTCTCTCGGCGACAGTCCTGCTCTGTGAGCTCGTCGCAGTTTGTTGATGCTTCTTCTGAGGCTTCGGATTCGCCTGCTAGATCTTCGTG